>OY723386.1:56025850-56039514 GCA_963210295.1 Ophion ellenae | reverse complement strand
AATTCTTCCCGACGAAAAGCTCGACGTGTTCTCCCTTCACCTGCATCAAAGGACCTCGCAAAGGATCGTTTGACTCCGAGTTTGTCAATGGATGTGCGGGACGCCCCCATAGTCTCGTTCAGTCCTCCTTACTACGAGAAAACTTTCGTCCAACTCGCCTGACGATTTCTAGCTGTCTCGATTGTTCTCTTCGTCGTCCTGAACGTTGTCGTCGTGGTTGACGCGGAGTTCGAACCAGATGATGAGACTTTATCGCCTTTTGACCCTTTATTCAATCACACCTTTTCGCTCCCCGCGCCATTCTTCGCTCACTTCATCCACTCTGGTTTACTACCTCGAAGTTTCGAAAACCCGGCACTTGCGAAAGTTGCGAATCTCTGCGATTTACGGTTCTATTTTGTGATCCAAGAACTGAAACGAAACGAACATTTTACGAACCTCGAACATTACGGGATATGTCGTGTCTTAAGATCTTTATTGTTTCGACGAAACTTTTATCTAATATATACATTTCGCGAGCAGAAAGTTTTCGTATCGCCCGAACTTACAAATTGAAATAAGGATTGAACGATTTTTCAAACATGATTTCAATACATGGCCTTCGGCGATAACAAAATATGCAGTTTCGAAAAATCTCCGAATGTTCTTTTAGAACCCCATGGAAATTTATATACGCAAAAATATACTGCAGATTTATTTTATTAATAATTTTAATATATGTGAAATGTATGCCATATATTGAAAATATATGTTGCATATATGTGCCAAATTCTAATTTTCGTAACGTTTTTATATATGAGATGTATATGCGTGGTATTACTGTATATCAATGTATCATATATCAATGATATATGTAGCATTTACCCTGCGTATATACCACATATATTTAGCATATATGTTGCATACACACTGCGTACATACCACATATATACTGCATAAATGGTACATATATGCCACATATATACAGATATGCATAGCATATCTGTATATAGTGTTTATATGTAATAGCGTACTTTAACTGTAAGTTAAGTTTTTTTAAGTTTAAGTTTTAAGTTTTATTAAGTTAAACTGTAATAGTGTTTATACACAGCATATATTTTTTGTCAGGAATATGTATAAAAAATTTATGCATCATATATGACGCATACATTTTTGATATATTTTTCTGACAAAAAAATAGAATGAAAATATATCGAAAATATATGCGCCGTATATGCCTCACATATGCATCATATATAGTGTTTAAACGTAGCATATATGTTTTGGTCAGAAAAATATATCGAAAATTTATGGGTCATATATGCGTCATATATTTGGTGCATATATACTGAATATATACGTATTATTCTATTTTTCGTCACTATATATGCGACCGATATATATATATGTAGCATATATTTTACATACATAAATTTCCATGGGGGGAGGAATAAGAAGTCTGTCAATTTTCACAGACGAATGAACGATCTCTGTCAGTTACTGCAGGGCAACGAAAAATCGGTCAGTTATTGCAAAGGAATGAAACATCTGTCAATTATTGCAGAGGAATGAAAAATCTCCGTCAGTTTTTGCAGTGGAATAGAATGTTCCTGTCACTTATGCAGAGGAATGAACAATCTCCGTTAGTTTTTACAGAGGAATGAACAATCGCGTTACCTTTGCAGAAGAATAAAACATCTATGTCAGTTTTTGCAGCGGAATAAAAAAGTCTCTGTCACATTTGCAGAAGAATCGAAAATCTCTTTCAGTTTTTGCAGAGGAATAGAACATTTCTGTCATTTTTTGCAGAGGTATGAAAAATCTCTGTCAGTTTTTGGAGGAATGAAAACCCTATGTCACTTCAGCAGAGGAACGAAAATCTGTCGATTTATCCAGAGGAATGGAAAACATCGGGCAGATTTTGTAGAAGAATGAAAAATGTCCGTCACTTTTTACAGAGAAAAGGAAAATCTCTGTCAGTTAAAGCAGAGGAATGAAAAATATCTGCCACTTTTGCAGAGGAATGAAAAGTCCTTGTCAGTTTTTACACAGGAATAAAAAATCTCCGTCACTTTTGCAGGGAAATCACCAATCTGTGTTACTTTTTCAGAGAAACGAAACATCTCTGTCGGATTTTGCAAAGGAATAAAGAATCTCTGCAGTCCGTGCAGAGAAATGAAAAATCTGTGTCACTTCAGCACAGAAACGAAACATCACTGTCAGTAGTTGCAGAGAAATAAAAAACCTCTGTCGGTTTTTAGAGGAATAGAAAATCCTCGATACTTTTGGGGACGAATTTCTCGAAATTTCTCCTGGCATTTTCGTATCCTCGTAAGTTTGTATATTTCATAAATTTTTACTTTCCACCAGCGTATTTGGAAAATAGATCATACAGATGTTCGTGCAATTTGACTAAGTGATGTTTTGAAAACAAGAAGCGAGCTGGTGCTCTGTCACTATATCCGTGACAAATGGGAAGTTAAGATTCAGACAAACATTCGGCGAGGAAGCATTGCGAAGTTTTGAAAAATGGGAGAAAGAAATTCGTAAGCTGCAACTTGGAGCTTTTTTTTCATAGTCGTATCAGTATTTTTGTCTTGCTCGCGAGAATGAATAGGAGACGACAGTAGACAGGGCGAAGGGAGAGCTTTCGTTATCTTGGCCGAATAAGGTATTCCTTGAGCGCACATTTCGCGATTCCAATGCAGGGAGAATCGTGACCAACGAAACTTTGTATTCTCGCCTCTTCTGTCTTCCAACTATTGCGATTCATTCGCACAAATCACAATACGAATTTACCGAGTTTTAGAGTCCGTACCCAAGAGACTTTCTTGGTATACCTCTCTATTCCGCGATTCTCTTGCCTCATCACTTTCCTTCTCCAGGCGCCTTCGATCTTTTTACCGTACGACTAAGACTTTTCGCCGTGTAACTCCTCGTTTAATCTCCCCTCCCCCGCGAACCTCCCGGTGGCGCTCTTCCTCACCGACGCCTCTTTAAAAGTTTGATTAAACTTCGGCCTGAACGCGGGGCTGACGTCACGGTGTCTGCCGGATCTTCGTCTTGTGGAAAAGAAATAGACCAGGGAGAGCCAGAGATAGAGAGAGAGAGAGGGAGAGAGAGAGAAAAGTCCTTGTTCCTCTGTTTGCCTCCAGTCCTGAGATAAAAAATTCGCCACCATGTTGCGGCTCTCGATCTATTTGGAAGTGAAAAGTATTGGGTGTTCAAGCATGAGGTTACGGATTAATAAAATGACAGATTGTTTTTAAAGATACCAAATAATTCTTACTTCATTCAAAATAGGCTCTATAACCCAAACAAACCCAAACTAAACCGAAGAAACAAACCCAACGAATCTTCGCTCATGTTTGGGCCCATAAACGGCTTCCACGCTGGTAGAAGTCTCGTCGTTTTGAAGGGATCCAGCTATGAAGCCCCTCTTTTATTTCTTCGTGAGAATCGAACCGCCCTCCAAAAAGGGCTGACTATAGATCGGAACAAATAGTAATCCGAGGCAGCAATGTTCGGTGAATATGGTGGGTGAGGTAGAATATCCCAGTTCAATCCTACATGATTCTTGACCGATCCGTCAACATGTGGTCTGGCGTTGTCATGCCGTAAAAGGCTTTCAATTCGTGCGGTACCCTTGCTTTGAGACCATGCACTGACAGAAAAATTCTATTGATATGAACTAATCGCGTCTATTTGAATTTTGTTTATTTGAATTAACTAGATTTTTCGTGGAATCAAATTTTTCTTATTGCATTCCATTATTAAAATTATTTACTTTAGATATATTTATTTATTCAAATAAAAATGTATTCAATATCGTTCAACAACTAAATATTTTATTTAATCCTAATAAATCTGTGACTCGGTTTCATCTGCTCAAAAAACAATTTAGTTGAATCCACTAAATGGATCTATTTGTTTTTTTTTACTTTGAATTGAATAGAATTTTTGTAGTGTCAATCATTTTTCAATTTGATTGAATGGTCTGTCTTTATTGCAACACACATGTCAAAGCGGTGTGGTGTAGAGAGGGTGGAGAGAGAGGAATTATGTATATATATATATATATATATATATAGGGTATGTTAGAAAAATATATAGCATGTTATTCGATAGAACTCTCTAATTATCACAATGATATTAACTAATTGATATAGTTTATGTGATACAGCAAATAATTATAGGAATTCATTTGATCTCTTACAAGAAACATCCCTCAGGTGACACCCTTCGATTTTGTTGAAATTTGGATATGTTATAAAGCACCGAAAAGTGAGCAATACGTATTATTTTTATCGGCGTAGAAACGGTTTTAAGGGCTGAAACGCACCCTAAAAAATGGGGATGTTTTTCGTTTTTCGTCGATAACGTTTTAACGGTACGAGATATTAAAAAATTATAAATTGCAACAATGTTTATTTTTGTGTGCACTATACATTGGAGATGAGAACGATAACGTTATCGACGAAAAACGAAAAACACCCCTATTGTCGAGGGTTCGTTTCACCCCTTAAAACCGTTTTTCCGCCGATAAAAAAAATACGTATCGCTTACTTTTTTGTGCTTTATATCATAACCAAATTTCAACAAAATCGAAGGGTGTCACCTGAGGGATGTTCCTTGTTAGCCATATCTGCGACTAAGATGATACAAGCACTCGGTAGCATAGGAGCAGCGTGCGTAGCCATGAGTCAATGAAATCATCTCAAAAGGCGAAGGAATGACGAATTACGAAACAAAATCATTGTCGTGAAACCCTCAATCAAGTATTTCATTTTATTTTGGATTTATGAAATATATTATGTATATAGTACACTTAGATTTACAGTGTACTTTGTAAGCAAATAGAGATTTAGTTGAACCGAGTCTTTATTTGTTCAATGTAAATATATTCAATATTCAAAAAGAATAGCTGAAAGTAATTAAAAAAATATCTTTGAAACAAATAAGATCGTAGTAGGCTGTGAGCCAAGGAAAAAACCTATTTGATTTAAATAGATCCTATTTAAATTAATTTGTTGGCAGTGTGTGGCATTTATGCGTAAGAAAATGCATTGTCGAGTCTTCAATGCTGCTGCCAATTCTTTTTTCCATTTGTCACGTGGCATTTTGTCTTCCACCAGTAATGCTTCCGATCGTGCGTCTTCCAATTTCTGCCCCAACTTTTCATGCGGACATTCAACCCTAAAATCATGCTTTCCAAGTCGCTAAATGCACTTATCACACATGCTTACCGATGGAGCATGTTCTTTGTGCGCATCAGCAAGCAAACGATGGCTTTTAGCTGCAGTTTTCTTCAAAACAAAATAATGCAGTAACACTTTCTGCAAATGGAGTATATGCGGTACCAAAGTAAACATCTTCAATACAGTTGATATAATAATTGTTTACACTTTGACAGTTGCATACAGACCTTTCGAATACAAGCATTACCAACCTCATCATAATGCCACTGGGACGAGACCCTCCATCAATGGAAAATCCTTGCAGTCATACTTGTATAAGAAATATATTTTATTTTTCTGATGTTTCCCAACGCGCTGCGTTACCGCATTTGCACGAGGGCACAGGGTAACTGAGGAAAACCTGCGGCGAGATTGTCGCTGACTTTCTGTTGCCTACACCATGGAGAAGTCCCAAGCAAAACTGGCGTCCCGCTTGGTACTCGACGTGCAATCCCTTGCACCGAGTGGGGTCACCCATCCGAGTATTGGCACCAGCCAACGATACCGGCGGTTTTTTTGCCTTCGTCTTTTTATTCAGACCGAGCGTTAGAGTGTGCGAAAAAAAGAATGAAGCCCCGGTCGACTAAGAAACCGGAACCATAAGAAACACGTTTATTGCTCCCAATACAAACCAGCAACGACTTTTCCCATACGTTATTTGCAAAAGCAAGAAATTGATCGCGCCTCATTTATTCCAGTTAGCAAGAACTTTGTCGAATTGAATCTGCGGATTGCGAAGTCGTTGTATACGTCCGATGGCCTGGGGAATTTGCCGGGCGGCGGCAAAAACTACGGAGACGTTGCCTGCGCGTTTCTTCCGCGATTGTCGATTCACTGTGGGCGGTAGTAAATTTTGAAATTCGAATGAAGGCACACATAGCATTTGCGCTATTCCGATGATGTGGCTAACGGTGCGAACCCAGCTCGGATTCTCCTCGCTGGCAGAAAGAGAGAGAGAGAGAGAGAGAGAGAGAGAGAGAGAGAGAGCCAGCCGAGGAGAAGGAAAAGCGAAAGATTTGTCGGCCAACGAAGGTTTTTACTTGGGACTCCGACCTCCAACCTTTATAGCGCACTGTTAGAGAAAACGTAGTACATCCAAGTAGAGAAGTTGAGGTTTTCTTTTGTTTTTTTTTCCATTTTTTTTTTCATTCGTACTGGGGAAGGACACGGTGCTATTAAATGGAGCGTATCACTGGGAAGCAGGTTTTTCTACTTTCTTCACTGATGAAATGGGCGAGCACTTTTCTCGAGCAGTAGTTTCGGAGATCGTTTCTACTTTACGAGACACACTCGACGCACAATCCGCGAAACTTCAAACTACCCTTTGAAATATAAAAGTTTTTGAGACTAATAATAATAGCAACCATCATAATGGTAATAATAATTGCGACAATAGTAAGAGTAGTAGCCAATAATATTCAGTGATGATAACAATCATAGTCATGATATTAACCCAATAATAGTAATAATAATAAAAACAACAATGATCAATGGTAATATTCATGAGTAATTATAAAACTGCCAGTAATAATAATAATTATAAATAGTACGCTGAGAGAAATGTTCTCAACCATATTTTAACTAAATTTGATATTTCCCTGAGGGGACAATAATATTTCATAGCCATAGTTACTGCCAAAAGTATAGTACTGCTCATTATATTTTAGCAGTTGCATGAATTATACACAAATGTTAAATATCCAATTTTACAAACATACGTTTATTCTTCAATGCTATATAATATAGTCGGTTTTCATAAAATGGATATTCCCTGATATTGTCAAAAATTGACTCCCCCAAGATTCTAATAGTGAACTGAAAAATATATATACATTGATTAAAAATGTTGCCTGTGATTTGCGACGATGTTTATAGTGATGTGTAGTATATTTAAGATATGACCTGCTATTTGCGTATTTGGTGTGTTATTTTAGTGTTGGTACAAGGCCTCAATGCCCGTCTCTCATATGCATAGAATATTTCATCAATCCAAAATAAAATACGCAACTGAGAGTTCCAACTTAATGATTTTTTATTATAATTCGCGATTCCCTGACCTCCTGTGATGGGTTATTTCGAAGAAAACATTTCGCCTGATCAGAATCGAACCTAGAACGTAACTGCCTACCTTCTGCCTATCCTGCGCACGCTGCCACTACGCTATCGAATACTTTTGGCATCTTCAGCACAGATATGGCATATGGGTGAAATTTTGCACAGATATTTTTTTTAATAATATGTCACTATTTAAATGGATTTTTGGGTCTCCGCAATAGTTTTGTATCATATAATAGTGATTTATACCATATTATATGATGCGACCTGCTAAATGCATAGTAATGTGTGTCCTACCACCCATGTAGAGATTGACCGTTGGGCCTGGGATGGGCCTTCACAGTTAGCCTTTCTAGAATATTGGGCCGTGAGTATTTACCAATGAGGTGCCTTTGTAGAAATTATAAGAACGGCCCGATATCGGCCAACAGAGCCAACAATTATTGGGCCAATGATTTAACTCATTGTAGCGCCAATGTTGGTTATTGCACTTGGCCCTATGTGGGCCCTCTTAAAGGGCTTATATAGAAATTGACCACTGGCTCCATGATGGGCCTTCACAGTTGGTCTATCTAGAAGTTAGTCTATCTAGAATATTGTGCCGTGAGTTTGCCGGGGTGCGTGATGAATATTCAACCTATATCGGGCCAAGATTGGCCCGAGATTGGTCCTTATGGATACATATTTCATGGAATAACCTTGAAATAAATTGTGATTTGCGTATATGACAGGTTTCAAAATTGGCATATTTTACTTACTTATGTTGGTTATTTACAAATGCCAATAATAGGCCAAGACTTGATTACAAAAACTGAACTACAAAATATAGACGATTAATATATGACGTGCCAGATATTTGCCTATTCTGGCACAATATACAGATAATGAATAACCCAAGGCTTAAATAAAATAAAAGCAGGTATGGTCTGACCCACTTCGCCAATAAAGGGCTTAGATTAATTAAATATTATTTCCAGTATTTTAGCATTGCCAGTTTTAAAATTGGCAAATTTCGATCAACTATCACGGCTGTTTATTGGTTTTAACAGATGGGCCCGGATAGGTTTTAGTAATGGGCTGATATTGTGCCAGTTCTCAATTTATAACGGAACAATAATGGGTCAATGTAATTGGCAGTACTTCAGCATCACCAGTTTAAAAATTGGCAAATATTGTTTATCTATCATGACTGTTTAATGAATTTAAAAGATGCGCCATGATAGGTTTTAATTATGGGCCGATATTGTGTCGGTTTTCAATTTAGAACGAGACAATAATAATCCAATGTAAGAGCCAGTATTTTAGGATTGCCAGCTTTAGGATTGGCAAATTTAGTTTAACTATCACTCCTGTTTATTGGTTTTGAAAGATGGGCCAGGATAATCTTTAGTAATGGGCCGATATTGTGCCGGTTTTCAATTTATAACGGAACAATATTGGGCCAATGGAATTGTCAGTATTTTAATATCCCCAGTTTTTAAATTGGCAAATTTAGTTCAACTATCACGGCTGTTTATTAGTTTTTAAAGATGGGCCAAGACAGGCTTTAGGGATGGGCCAGGACAGGCTTCAGGGATGGGCCGATATTGTGCCAGTTTTCAGTTTAGAGCGGAACAGTAATGGGCCAATACTATTTCTCTTTTGTTGGCTTATACGATGGTCGCAATATTGGTCTGATCGTAACATTGGGCAACTCATGGCAACCTCTACATGGGCAGAACAGAAGGTGAACTAAGGTTGCTTGTACTGCAAATGATTTACGTCTTCGCTACAAGTAAACTTTACTATAATTTTTTTCGAACTTTTCATAAAGACTTCAAGTAAATTATACTCGAAAAACGTTAATGTCAACCATATTAATTGTCCAAACTTGAAAAGAATAGTAGAAGTTTGACTGAACAAAACGTAACGTACAGTAGACGACGTTAGTATTTGTACGCCGATTTTGTTATAGCACTGAATTAACCATGTCTATATTGAGAAACCTTTCACAATAGTGAATGATCATTTCGGGGATAATAGGTAGTCAAACACGCCACCCAAATCGCATGTTTAGGTATACTTTTCGCTTACTTATAGTCGTGTTAACCATATTATGATTCCGGTTTCAATAAACCATAACGAATTTCACTATCTACCTTTTTACCATGGGCGTTTGTTGTAAATAACATGGACTTGTCTGTCAGTGTAATAACTAATAATAATAATGATGATCTTTATTGTTAGTATTCGTAAATATTACCATTCATTATCATCACCTTCATCATTATCATGAGTAATTACTATTGATAATAAACATTTTTACAATTTGTATACAAAAAGTTCCGCCTGCTACTCATTGTCTGATGTCATTATCATCAATAACGTTGAAGTTTGCATCGTTGGGGTGCAACGAAAATCAATTCTTTTTAATTATTACCCTTTTTTCGCAGATTCAGGCCGTGAAAATCGTTCGAAAAATTCCCCGCAGTCTTATTAGAAATCTACGACCTCAATTTGCATAAGAAGCTTTGGATATTCATCTAAAAAAGGAAGAAAAAAAATAAAACACGAACAATATCGTTCGATTGAAACGATGCAAACTTCATCGTCCTCATTATCGTTATTATTGTTCATTATCATTCTCATTGTGATAATGAATAATAATGATGACAATTACATCAGCCAATGAGTAGCTGGTTGAAGCTTTTATAATTAATAGATCATTATCAACCACGGTGAAGAGGTTCCATGAACCTCTTCACGGCACCAGCAAGTTGGCCCCGACATTTTGAAAATCTCTCGCTTGATTCTGAAAGCGAGCCGCGTGCGTTCGCGCCACTGAGCAGCGGGTCTAATTCACGTGTCATTTACACTTGACTTCAGAGCGAGTACCAGCGAGATTATAGTACATGTACCGAGCGAGATGGGGAGAGGGGGGAGAGAGAGAGAGAGAGAGAGAGAGAGAGAGAGCCGGGAGTAGTACAGAATAGAGATGACGTTACTCTCTGCTTTCAGGAAATTGATATTCCCTGCCACGATTCGAGTGAGAACGCGGGAAATGCAAGCTAACTCTCCTGTGTCTGCGTGTGTCCCGTGCGTTCTGTCTCATTCCTATGGACCCTTAGTGCGACATGGAGGTATTGACGTTCCTCTCTTCATCCGCCTATCTCTGTACCCATCTCTATGAGACCTCCCTCTCTCTTCCTCTCACCATATCTCTCTTCCTCTCGCCATATCTCTCCCTCTCTCTCTCTCTCTCTCTCTCTCGCACCCTCACCGTGAAGTATCGACCTCATTTCTGCACGCTTGCAATTTCACCGTTGCATGTTAATTGACTCGCAATCAGTGTTTTAAACGATTTGTTCGGGTTTCCCAAGCTCATTGTTTGTTCGGCAATACGTGCCGCGATAGCGCGGGCGTATCTATACGTGTAGCGTATATTACGCTTGCGTTTACATACGCGCTACGTTAACCCGTCAAATTCATCTGCGCTATCCGCGGGCGCGGATCAACGCGATCACCCCAAACCGGATTCGCAAAGCCATATGTTGTGGATTCAAAAAAAAAAAAAAAACTTCACAAACGATGTACCGCTTGCAATTAATAATTATAGGGTACGATTCGTTGGGATCGCTCTAGTCGTAATTGAATTAATTTATATCTGTGCGCTTTTTTCGGGTCACTAATCACGTGAAATTGGAGTTCGGTTGAGTTTGCTTGGATTTGCTTTTTAATGAGAATTCTTTTCATTTCTGCAGTTTTTGTTTCGCCGATTTTAGCGATGAAAATGTTTCGATCACTTTTTGATAAATTACATTTTTCAATAAACTACATTTGGTGATAAATGATTTGTTTTCATGAATTAAATTTTCTAATAATTAAAAAAAATATATATATATTAAGTTATTTAATTAATAGATATTTTGAATTGACTACATTTTTTTAAGATCTAAGATCTGCAATCGAAATTTGCAAAAAAACATTTTGTATAAAAATAAAAATGAGGAAATATAAGCGTGAAGAATAATTTTCGTTGCATTCCAACGATGGAAACTTCAACATCGTCTACTCACGCCAACTTTGATTCGTACTGTGATGGAGAATTTTTTTGCGCGTTTTCTTTTTAATCGGTCTTCGTCGGGCGATGTTTATTCCCGGGGGCGAGATTTTTTTTTCCTTTGACAGCGTAGCACCCGCGGCCCGTCCTATTCGGGATTCAATTAACTGGCAATTTTCTACGTCATCCATCTCAATTTTCGTATCGCACCGAGAGCGTCGAGATTTTACTCGCGGAGTCAGGCGAGAATAAATGTGAAGAAATATTCCGAGATTCGGGGAACCCCGATTTAAGGCAGTCTGCAGTCCTTACTGCATTGCCGTTACAGAAATTGAAAATAAATAAAGTACGTAAAATTCGAGGTTTAATTTTTCTCCGTTATTACGAAAATAGTTATTGATCGCACACTGATTTTTATAAATGGTCAATAATTTTATCCAGTGAGCGATAAAAAAGCCTCCACCGCTAACAATAATGAGGACAATATTCCCAGCGAAAATTAATGTCCCACACAAGACACGAGATTTTCGGACTTTCGTCGAGATCGACGAATGTTTGCGCGGCCCGCGAGGACGCGCAAATATTTGAAGCATTTTAATTCACACCGCGAGTATCATGCTTGATTCGTGTTCGTAGCTGAGTTACGCGCACGCCGCAGACAACACACCCTCGTAAACGTTGCTACGGCGTATAAATTCAAATGGATTTCTCGTAAAATACGTTTTTACACCTATAGAGATTTTACGGTCCTGAGGAATAGATTGAAAGGGAATGAGATCGAGAGGGAGGGAGGAAGGGAGGGGGGGGGGTTATGAAAGTTAAAAAAAATATATATACATTTTACAGTTAAAACCCGTTTTCGGCGTGAACGCGTTTCACCTCGTAAACTTTACCCAGTAAAAACTAGTTCTGACTGAACGCCTATGATGAAACTTGTTTTGCCTAACGAAAAGTAAAATTTATGCTTAGAAACCCAAACTTCGAACTCATTCGGAATCAGTTTTAACTGATCGATTTCGATAAAAAGAGTTTTTCCTTTTTAAAGGGAGGGTAGGGATTTCAGCGTGAAAAAAAAACACTTTTTTGCCATTTTTTTCATCTATATGGATAGAGTAAATTAATTGAAACCTTTTGTACATTGTTAAGTGTCATTTCAAGAACATTCCGTGAAATTTGTACACGAAAATATCCACGAACAAGCCGCGTTTTTCTCGAAGACACTTTTTCAAAGTCCGTGTTCACTGCCATTTGAAAACTACATGACTGATTTATTTCAAACTCGGTACACACTTTGTACATATAAAATACCTCACCCCAACGGTTAGTTTATTTTTTTTTACATTAAGGGGGTTTTCCACCACCAAAATGGCGGAATTTTTCGTGAAAAATAGCACTTTTCACTTTACATGACCACCAAAAATTTAGAAATGAAAAAAGAAATTATCAAAGACCATCGGGGGGAGGATTTGATGATACTTTGACTAAATTTTAATGGTACTTGATTTCAGATAATTTCTAGCTGAGATACAGTGAACACCGCAAATCGTGTTTTTCCCAAGGCGTGCTTGGAAAAGCTTTGTCACCGGTTTGTTTGTGAATATTTTCGCGTACAAATTTCATTGAATGTTCTTGAAATGACACTTAACAATGTACAGAAGGTTTCAATACATTTACTCTATCCATATAGATGAAAAAAATCGCAAAATAGCGTTTTTTCCACGCTGAAACCCTTACCCTCCCCTTAATACGAGTTTGTTTAGGTTTTTTCTGGGTTTGTTTGTCAGTCGACGAGTTTTAACGGGTTACCAATGCGAGTAAATAAAACCTCAAAAATATGGTTTCAGATGACATTTCATTCGGGTGGGATGTATATGGTGAAAAAGTAACTTATGACTGTCAAACTGTCGAATAATCGTCCCCAAAATCGAAATTTGACACCAAAAACTCAACACCAGAAGCACAACTTGAGCTTTGGTGAAAAAAAAAACAGAAAACAGGTCTTAAGGAGGAAGATACCTTCAGGTGAAGAAAGACTCGCTGATTTTCATGACTTTTTTTTAAAAAGGATGTATTTATTCACCATTTATAAGACTTACCATATGTTTTATTACTACTTTCGGCTGTTACATGGTATTTTTTTTATTAATCTTTAAAAATGGCGGCGGTGTGGCACGGTCTTAGCGGGTTGCGGCGGATGTTGTCAGCCGGCGTGACACGTAGCGTCGGCAGGATTAATCTGAAAAAAAAACCAACAAAGTTTTTTCCTTCATTAACACTTGTACGCAGAATATGAACCAGGAAGAAGTGAGAAATGTTGAAAATCAATTGAATGGTACGCTTCGAAACAAAAAGAT
>OY723386.1:55818350-56020850 GCA_963210295.1 Ophion ellenae | reverse complement strand
TAGAGAAAGAGAGAGAGAGCGAGAGAGAGAGAGAGAGAGAGAGAGAGAGAGAGAGAGAGAGAGAAGAGAGAGAGAGAGAGAGTTGATACTCTGCTTGAGTTCTAAAACCTCTTCATTTTCTCTCACTCTACGCTATGCCTCCCGTATTCACTGTCTCTTCTCTACTTCATTCAGTAGAGTACGATACTCTCCTCAGTCTTCCAAACCGCGTCGGCAATGAGGGCGAAAGCGTAGGAGTAGGAGTGGGAGAGAGAGAGAGAGAGAGGGAGAGCGTTGACTTGAGCCGAATCAGCGAATGGGCCGAATAAATGCCACATAATCCGCTCCTTCCCCTCTTTGATTGCTTCGCGGACTAGCAGGCGCGCCCTCTGCCGCACTTGTCCGCGACCCCTCGCGGTGGCGTCGTGAAGCTCGCTGTAATTTTCTCCCGATCTATCTGCTACCGCAATATGTATATACGTGTATTCATACGTACATACACACACACATAAATAATAAAGCCGTTATATCCGTGTAATGTTGGCTATCGGCACATCTGGCTATTTTGAGGCCAGTCCTCTGAAAAGATTGTCTCCAAAACCACCTTTCTTCACACATACATCATACCCGTTTATGTATAAATGTATATGGACGAGGGAGGGTTCGGGTTCGCAGCTTTCAGCACTGTTCCAACGAGAATGAAAAGACGGTGAGGAGCAGGTGGTTTGGGAGTGATAGCTCGACAATGAGGAGAAATCAATCAGGCACAAGTAAAGCTGCCACTTTTGTGCACCATTGCTGCTTTTTCGTCTAACATTGTTTCCCGGAGAAGCGATAGAAAGATTGGTGTAGAACGGGAGACGTGGCTATACAACGTGGTTGGGCCAACGATCAACTTTGTGCTGACAGACTGGACCGCCGATTCTGAATCGTATATTTGAGGGAGAATACCAGTCCAGCGCCTGGAAAAAAGCTTAAGGAGGTACGGTGACTGGAGCGGGTTCAAGATAAAAGCCCGATTTTTTTATAGCATTGTCGAGACGTATGCGGAGTTTCCAGGAGATTTACCGTACACTTTCCGAGTTATTAATTGTTAAAGTTGGTGAATTAGTCACACGTAGACGACAAAATGTGCCTGTCCTCTCATATATCGATTTTTTTGTGCTACTTGGAGCCAAGTAACACTTAAAAAGAACTGATGGTTGCGTTCGTTGAATCTTTGTGATCGATAAGGCACCTTGAATTGGAAAGCTCACCGCAGAAATAAGCAATAAATTTAGAAATAAAGTCGCAAAAACCGAAGTTTTCGGAGAGCGAGACTTCTCGTGACGTAACAGCAGCCATCTTGCTCGACGTGTGGCAACGCCGGATACCCGCGCAAATTTCATTCGTCTATCGGATATTTTCAACGCGAATTAAAAATATGATTGTGCGAAGCCGTACATTTTTTAATGGATTATAAAGGGCCTTTCGTCGATATTTACTTGAAGTTCTTTTACGTACAGGAAAGGCATCTCAATTTTTCTGGCGACATGTACCTATACAACGCATCTATATATAAATTCAGCATGGGAGAACCGTCACATAAAATCATAATAAACGTTCCTTTTTATACCTGCAAATATTGTGAAAATTGGGAAAGGGAAAAATAACATAACAATCGATGAAATATGTTTTGACTTTGGACAGATTGGACATTGGACATTGAGGTTAACTTCAACGCGACGTTTATTATTTGCAATCGCAATATTATCTTTTCATTTTCTAATTCTTGTCCGTCAGCATCTACATTTGTCTCTAAACTGGACTTCCAGTACAATCCCGTTACTCTTTTGATAAACTTCCACGGTATTTTCATTCTCCATGGTAACCGGCTACAAAAATAATAAGCCGGGCGCGTGGAACCGATGACAGCCACCGAAAATGCGACGATGCTAAACGTCAACGATATGGCGTACTACTGAAGTCGAGTAGTAGATTATTAAGGTCGTTTTCATATTATAAAAATAATAGGAAACTCGAAATTCAATACTTAAAAAATATTTCTCGAAATAGGCCATATACATATATCTTAAACCTGGCGGTATTGCGGCGTGAAATAGACTCTAAGTTTACTAGCATGGTCATCAACGTACCTCCTTAATTTCGACAATTTTTCATGGATATCCAGGTGATGAAAAGAAAACTCTGTTTAGTGGCTTTTGTTCTACATATATTTGAGTGTCTATACAAATTTTAACTACATGGCGGCGCTGATGCTGAATGAAGCGAGTCACCACTGTCCGATAGTGTCCTGCGGCTGGCAAGAGTTTACCTCGATTTTTTTTCCTGGCACGATAATTCGAAATACTTTGCGTTCTAGATAAGATTTGCGTCTGAAGTACGTAGGGAAATTGAAAAATATCGATGCATGACAAAATCCTGTGCATAAATTGTCGTACACTGAGAAAAAAAACCAATTGAATCAAAAAAATATATTGGTTGATTCAGATAAATGTCTGATCGCGAAGTGCCACCGATATATGAGATTGTTACAATACTATAAAATATTGGAAAATGTGATTGATTCAAATAACATATTATTTTATTTGAAAATCTCTTCTGTGCTTTGAATATCTACATTATCCTTCAAATAAAATTATATTCTGTTGAAATCATTCTATATACAATGGGTAGATGTATGAATGAAATAATTAAGCGGTTGCTACAACATTTTTTATTTTGTACAAAAATATAATCTATAGAATGAATTATTTCTTTACTACATCGAAACGAATATGCCATGAGACGTAAGTCTTTCAATTTGTTTTAAATCTTAAATAAAAAGTGAGTATTAGAATGATCATCTACGATAATAGTGGAGAGAATATCAGATATCCAATGGAATATCCATGGAAAGAATATCAGATATTCAACTGATAAGAACAGATATTACACTTTGATCTTAGCTACAGGCGATACTCGTTAGAGTTTCTCCGGCGTTTAAGGCGTTACCCCCACTTGTAGCGCAAAAAAGGCCTTTTTCATGATTTTTTTAAAAGAAAACTACAAAACTTTCTTAATCGATCAATATACCATCTTAAAGAACACATCTTGAAGAACTTTCAGTAATTTTTTTATTGAAAAATATGACATTGTTTAGTGGCAAATGGCCGTCAATGAAATAGTGTTTTTATATACACGGTTTGCGGTGACCAACATTGCGGCGAAGTGGATCATCTGAAAAAAAAAAATGCGGATGGATTTAGTCAAATATAAGTATAAACTAGTCTTTAATCGAAGGATTTAAAAAAATATTCATTCTTCACAAAATGGCGGAGAGTCAAAATTAATGGTTCGATTTTAACGAAAAAAACGGCCATTTTTTGGCTATAAAACGGCCATTTTTTTCGAAAAAAAAATCGAACGATTAAAGACTACATTTTTATGTATTAAATAAGCCTGCAAAATTTCAAGAAGATCGGTTCATTAGTGTTCGAGTAATCTTGGTCACCGACTTCAGAAATGCCATTTTGAGAAAAACGCGTTTAAAGTTTCTCTTTCAACGCGGATTCTTCTCTTTCAACGCTCATATCTCAGTCAATTTTGTTCGGATCGACTTGAAATTTTCAGGACATATTCTCAGATACTTATACTTCAAAAAAATGCAATGAAAAAAATCGGTTTTTTCAAAATTGCAAGTGGGGGTAACCCCTTAAGTAGATTTTCGGTTCGCGCTACGCTTACGAGAAACGAGCGCGCGTGCGGCTTCTAGCGGTTACTCCGAGAACTACGGGTTTCCTCACATCTATAATTTCGGTGGCGCTCGGCCATGATTTGGTTGAATTTTGTCAACCAAAGGCGCAAGAAACAAATTTTATTTTCGCATAATTTTTTAACCAATTCAGACATTTGCTTAATATTTTTCCATCAAAATAAAATATTAATATTTTAACGAATAATGTACTTGAAAATCAATTTCGGATATGGTGAAAAAAATAAAATAACATATTTACTTAATAGAAATTTTATCGGAATCAAACGAGCGAAATTCAATGTTTATTGTGTACTCGAATCAACAATATTCATGTTATGAATTGAAACGCTTTTTTTGTTTGTTGCACAAAATGCATTTAAAACTATATAATTCGTTCGCGATAATTTTTTAGATAGTTTCAATAATATATTGTTCTCGGCTAACAATATGTATTTTGAATGAAAAAAACTTTTAATGTTATCATGTTATTAAAGTCAATAGCGTTTCGTTTGTACTAATAAATCCGATTATTTATACCAACAATTTTACAATTGAATCAACGAAATTTTATTCAATAACACCAATGATATTGGATCAATGTTTTTTTTTACTCGGTGTAGCGATCCAATTGGATTCCCATAGTTGTCCCCACTTTGTGATAAGGATCGAATGGTTTTAATATAGGGATCCATCGCATTGGATCCCCATACTGAAACGTCACCATGGTTCAATGGATTCTAATCGGGATTTTCCATTGGAATCCAATTTGAATCCGTAAGGATTCCCACACTATTGAACAGAACCGGATACGATTCTTGATGGATCCTATCGCATTATGTACGTTCAATTTTCTAAATAAAATATATGGATATGCAAAAATGAGTGGATTTTGAAAAAGTATAAATCTTTTCATAGAAAAGTATAAATCGTTTCGGAAAGTATATCTTAAAAACCGATTTGAATTGGATCACAGAAAATCCACTTTATTTATCGCTTGTCATTTATTGTACTGCACATTGACGTAAAATCACCAGACACGTACACGCTCACGAAGGTTATGTTTCAACACGCCGAGTTTTTTCTCGTAACTTTTGGCACATTTCCGATTCGAACGTGGTAAGAATTGTCAAACGGCGTTCATCGGGCAACAGTGCAGAATTTAACTGCATCCTAATGAGAATTCCCTATGCGCGATGTTCCTAATAAATCTCCATAGACATGCGGGTGCACCTTAGGATTCCCCAGTAAATTTGTACTCGGCATCACGAATATATATAAATATATATATATATTTTTGGGTGATCCAACAAATTTCAGTTGCGAATTTCGGCATCAATCAGAAAATAGCGCGGAACCCCCTTGGATTCTATTGTGATCTAACTCATCTCTACTTGCGGCGTCCCTATGCACGGGAAACAAATTTCTGCAAGGGATGGTGCAAGTAAAACAAAATCGCCGAAAATCCTTTTTTTGGAAAAAGTTTTCAACATATCAAAAATCTCGCAGACAATTCGATTGGTATGAGGTTAAAAAAAAATGTCAAGTCAATCGGTGAAGAAATGGGGATGTAGGTGATGTTGCCGGCCGCAGGAAACTATCAGACGAAAATCACTCGCTTCATCCAGGTTCATGGCGGCCATTTTTTGTTAATTTTTTTTCGAAAAATTGGTAAAAATCCTTGAAGATATGTAGAATAATGTCCACTGAGCTGAATTTTCATTTTATCAACTCGGTATACATAAAAAATTTCCGACATTCACCTGTTTCCGGGCTCCGGACTGGTGGTCTTCCTCAAAGAGCATCATCGCAAAGAGGATTGTATTTCGCGCCTCTTCCTCGAGATCATTATGTAGTACCCCCTACTTCACGCCAGTTACCACATGTTGACAGTCAACTGAAACTTTTTTGTCTGGCTTGTTGACTGTGTTGCTAAGAGAGCTCATTCTTCTTCTTTGTGCCAAGAAGAACCACATGTTTATTTAATCCTTGTGCGAGATATCAACGATTATGGACGGAAAACGAGGCCGAAGTTCATCTTTCGATGATACAAACCAGGAAAATCGTCTAGAGAAACGTCTCAAGCGATTGGAGGATGTAATTCTCCGTCGGGGAGAAAAGAAACGTCAAAAGAGGAGACGTCGTAAGTACTGAATTATCGTTGCATTTATCGTGTTACAGAAGCACGATCGTCGGGAGATGATTACCCTTTGGACGTGGGAAATTATTATCAGGAATATACCTGATGGTCGCTTGTTCAGGCTCTAACCTGCTCAAGTTAGCTATTGCTTTGACCGAAAAAGAATCTGCAGAAGCCACACGTGTGGGCTCTTACCCACACGTGAGAGTTATACTCGGGCATGCTGTTCCAAACCTCTCATATAGGCTCTAACCTATAGGAGAGACCTCATAGAGGAAAAACAAAATAATGGATTCACTCGAGGACACGTTATCGTCTTTTTCTCAGGACACCATCGACGATCTGGATCTTCGCGAAGTTCTCAAACAAGCGTCGAAGCCACGACCTTCCCTACAGAAAATTACGCACGACAAGAAAAAGACCATCAGATTCCTACATATATACGACCGGAATCTACTGATTTTTCTACAAATCAACCGCCCTCACACATAGTGACTTTACAGACCACTAACGCAGTTAGTGGATCTGAAAATATACTAACCCCTCAGACGGGAGTTCCGCGATGTGGATCCGAGAATCCACAACAGATCGATCAAGCAAATTACAGCGAAATCCCTCTAGATCCAAAGATCCTGGGAATTATGGGTAAACGGTCCTTAGAGGAACGAATACTCGCTGCGGCTATCCCTAAAGATATGGCTATTCGATGGGAAGACATTTTAATGAAAGGACTGCCAGAAGACGACAGGACGGCTCTAATAAATAAATACCCACCTCCGTCCAACTGCATGATTATTGACCCGCCGAGAATTAATCCCGAAGTTCAGGCATCATTGCAGGAAACTGTCGTCAAACGCGACGAACGAATCTTAGCAAAGCAAGCAAAGATTACTGCCTGCCTCTCGGCCGTTGGAAAAGCATTCTCCGACATCGTCGCAAATAAAGACGAGAAACTAAGCACACTTGAACTTCTAAGTGATGTCAGTCGAATATTGGCAGACCTGCAACACGGCGAATCCACCATTAGGAAAAGTTTGATTCTGACTAATCTGAATGCGTCGCTTAAGAATGTTCTAAGCGCTACGACTGCCGATGAGTGGCTATTCGGAAAACAGCTGGAAGAAAAACTGAAGTCGGCGAAAGCTCTAGAGAACTCACGAAGAGAGTTAAAACCAACTCCAAAGGCTCAAGCGAGCAAACCGGCAAAAAACTCGAAACCCCCGCCTCGTCGACCACTGAACAATCAAAAACAATATCCATCGACGTTCGGCGGGAGGAAAGAACGAGAGCATGGATTTACGACACACCGTCGAGACAACAAGCACGAGACCAGGAAGCAGGAACGGAACTATCGTCGGAAGTATTAGAACCTGTAAGTCCTATCGCGGGAAGACTTAGGTCGTTTATACGCAGCTGGGAAGTGATAACCTCTAACCCGTTACTTCTATCTTGGATAAAAGGCTACAAAATACCATTCGATTCACTGCCCTTTCAGGCTAGTTTTCCTAAAAAGGCTTGCGAATCTCAGAAAGAGAAAGCGGAAACGGCCAAATTAATCGGGGAGATTCTTGAAAAAGGAGCTATCGTGCCGTGCGAACCGATTGAGGGTCAATTTATTTCGGATATATTCCTGGTCCCTAAAACAGACGGTAGCAATCGATTGATCTTAAACCTCAAAAAATTGAACGAGTTTATCACAACTAACCACTTCAAACTAGAGGACCGAAAAACCGCGATCAATCTAATAAATGAACGTTGTTTTATGGCAACAATAGATTTGAAAGACGCCTATTACGCAGTCTCGATAATAGAGTCAGACAGAAGGTTTTTGAGATTCCAATTCGACCAAAAATTTTACGAATTTACTTGTCTACCTTTCGGTCTCGCTACAGCACCTTACGTTTTTACCAAGTTATTAAAACCAGTCGTGTCTAAATTGAGAAGTCAAGGATACCTTTCGGTAATCTACCTAGATGACTTATTACTTATCGGACCGAGCTTTGCAGAATGCAAGGAAAACGTTGATGCTAGTCTCTCAATGTTACGACAATTAGGGTTCATAATCAATTATAAAAAATGTAATTTAGTTCCATCGCAGAGGTGTAAATACCTGGGGTTCTGGTTTAATTCGATAAAGATGTCCATCGAACTTCCACGCGAGAAAAAAGAAAAAGTTAAAAAATTAATTGCCAGGTATCGCGCGATTAAGCGTTGCAAAATTCGAAATTTCGCCGAATTCTTGGGAACTATGGTTGCGTACTGTCCTGCAGTGAAGTATGGATTCGGTCATACAAAGCTTTTCGAAAGAGCTCGATACTTAGCGCTAAAAGAGAATAACGGCTGTTACGACAACATTATGTCACTGCCTACAAATCTTCAACCCGAATTCACCTGGTGGGACAGAGTTATATCTTCGGCAGAAAATTCGATTGAAACTCCAAGATATCATCGTGAAATCTTCACGGACGCTTCATTATCAGGTTGGGGAGTCTTCTGCGAGACTGAACGATCGCATGGGTTTTGGAGTCAAAAGGAAAGGAAGAAACACATCAATGTACTAGAACTCACGACTGCCTTATTTGGACTCAAATGTTTCGCTAACAACCTACGCAATTGCGACGTGTTATTACGAATCGATAACACCACAGCCATATCTTACATCAATAGAATGGGAGGAGTTCGGTTTGAAGAACTCAATAAGTTGGCTAGAGCGATATGGGACTGGTGCGAAGAGAGGAATATTTGGGTTTTCGCATCATTTATTAGCTCCAAAGAGAACACGGAAGCAGATTTTGAATCACGCAAACTCGAAACAGAGACTGAATATGAATTATCAAAATCAGCGTTCAGAAAGATCGTTCATTCCTTCGGAACTCCCGACATCGACCTTTTCGCTACACGCGTCAATACGAAGTGCCAAAAATATGTTTCGTGGCTTCGTGATCCAGGCAGCATAGCAGTTGATGCTTTTACTATATCCTGGGAGAATTTCTTTTTCTACGCCTTCCCGCCGTTTATTGTAATTCCGCGAATTCTACGAAAAATACGAGATGAAAGTTCAATGGGCATTCTTGTTGTCCCGCAATGGCCGGCCCAAGCCTGGTATCCACTTTTCAAGACTCTCCTGATCACTGACCCGATTATTTTTAAACCGAATAGGTACCTGTTGACTTCGTCAGAGAAGGAACCTCATCCGCTCTGGAGAAACAATACCCTGGTTGCCGGTGTTTTATCCGGAAATCCTTCGAAATTAACAAGGTTCCGAAGGAAGCCATCGAGATGATGATTTCTTCACTTCGTAAATCATCGCTCAAACAATATGATGGGGCACTGAAGAAGTGGTGGAATTTTTGCATCGAGATGGAATTAAGTCCATTCAATGACTCGGTTGAAAATGTCCTAGCATTACTCTCAAGGGAATATGGAAAGGGAGCCTCCTACGGTTCATTGAACTGTTTACGTTCCGCAATTTCCCTAGTCGTCGGTCCAAAAATAGGCCAAAATCACATGATAAAAAGGTATTTCAAGGGAGTATCAGAATCTCGTCCCTCCCGGCCAAAATACAATTATACTTGGGACCCAAAGCTTGTGACAGACTACGCGGCAACTTTAATACCAAACGAGGAGATTCCCCTTGAGACGCTATCAATGAAGCTTGTAACGTTACTTGCACTTGTAACGGGACAACGGATGCAGACACTTTCACTGATCAAATTACCAAATATTGTAAGGTTTGAAGGCTCCGTGCAAATTAAGATTTCGGATACGATCAAAACGTCACGAATCAACAGGAAACAACCGGTATTAAACGTACCAGTTTATAAAAGTGATACAAGAATTTGCGCAGCAACAACGTTAGAAATATATATAAAGCGGACTCAGGATTTTCGCGAAACAGCTGATGAATCGCTCTTTATCGCTCTTAAAAAACCACACAAGGCCGTCACTTCTCAAACGTTGAGTCGTTGGGTTAAAAATATGTTAACCAAAAGTGGCGTGAACACTCAAATTTTTTCTGCTCATAGTACGCGCCATGCCTCAACATCAGCGGCAAAAAATAAAGGGGTCAATATAGATAATATAAGAAAGGCCGCGGGCTGGACTGCTAACTCCCACACATTCGCTAAGTTTTACGACTTACCTATTGGAAATGATGAAGATGCCTTTGCCAAAGCAATATTGAATAATTAATCTATTCCATTGTTAATTGAATTTCTAACCTATTGGGTTACTATTCCTATAAGAAGTTATTTACCCGTTGTGCAAATAAAGAACAATGCTCCTTGCCGAAATGATGCTTTAAACATCTACATAATGATCTCGAGGAAGAGGCGCGAAATACAATTTAATGATTAAACGAACTTACCTGTAAGTGAAGTTCTATCATAATTGTATGTAGCGCCTCTTCCGAAGAGATCAGTCCCACCCAAAATATCACCCATCTCTATAAATAATGATGTACCCAAAATATTTCGGCAAGTTCTTTGAAGTAATGAGCTCTCTTAGCAACACAGTCAACAAGCCAGACAAAAAAGTTTCAGTTGACTGTCAACATGTGGTAACTGGCGTGAAGTAGGGGGTACTACATAATGATCTCTTCGGAAGAGGCGCTACATACAATTATGATAGAACTTCACTTACAGGTAAGTTCGTTTAATCATTAAATTTCAGCGAACGTCAACCGAGACACGGCAGCTTACCACAGAATCCCACGAATTTTTCGATGCTGATGACCTGCTGGAATGTAACAATTACTCTACATTTTCCCACTTCGCCAATTCGTTATTTCCCTAGTTTTAAAGACTTTTCGATTTTTTTTTTATTCTTCACACAAACTCTAGCGGCCCTTGGGCCTATTTATTACAGAACGTTGTAGCAAAGTGGAGTGGACCTGCCGTGAGTGCTGTCTCGACCCTCCCCCGTTCTCCAACTTTCAATACCTCCCCAACATTTGATATTCCTCTGACGCTTTGACGAAATCTCAAAGCCGATTACAAGCCATTAGGCAACGAAATTTATAATTAAATGTCACCCTCCAAATCAGCTAATCAGCATTCTGTCGTGCACGAAAAAAAAAAATGGAATTTCACTGAGTGATGAAAACTCATTACGTACCAACATCGACCCGGTACAACAGATGATGGTAAAGATACCATCAGATTTCAAAGATTATTCGGTGGGATCCACGAAAAACTTGCTAAATCGGAAATTCGCGTAACGTCCATTATTTTTTCCGATTTCACGGTGCGCCAACCCTAAATTCTTTCAAGTACAGTATGACATGAAAAAGAGCGAAGAAGGGGGTGGGGGGGCGAACGAGATTTTTCTTTTTTAGTAAGCGATAAAAATATTGGCCGGATGTGTAGCGATCTTTTCCTTCATAACCGATACTATTTTATATCGCCATATATATATATATATATATATATATATATATATATATATATATATATATATATATATATATATATATATATATATATATATATATATATATATATATATGGGATGGACCAAGTGTCGAAAAAGACCGAGAGAAATCTCCTTGCTTCTTTTATCGCACCATAACACATATATGTTGGCATAAGTATACAGGATGACTGAAAATTCGACCTATTCTTTGGATGGGGTTATACTAGAGAGTTTTAGCAACAAATTAACTCCAGACAACTGGGGGCTGAAAAATAGTGGTTTCCGAGTTATGGTGGGTTCAAGATTTTTTCACAAAGTTCCAGACTCGTTACCAAAAACAAATTTTTACAAAAAAAAACTACTCCACTCTGGGCACTCAATTGCTACTTTTCTGAAAGCTGATAAATAAATTATCTAATTACTTTATTTATTCAATTTACGTAGTTACGCACATCGCGCCTCTGCATTTTTTCTAATTTTTTTCCAATCCGTGCTAACGTTCCTAGCATTTGTACCTTTTCAGTAAGCTCATGAAATAAGGAACTTATTTCCGTAATTTGTCTGCCAAGTGTCATATATTTTTTTCCAGAAATTCTCGTCAATTTTTTAAATATTTACACCAAAATTATAATTCTAGACACTTGAGATCTTTTATTTCTATGATTATGGGAATTTCGGGCATGCATTTTTTTCAAAACTGGTTAGTAATTTCGCAGCTTTCAGAAAAGTTCTCATTGAGTGCCCCGAGGGGAGTAGTTTTTTTTTCAATTCTTTGTTTTTGGTAACAAGTCTGAGAGTTTCTGAAAAATTTTAAAACCCCCATCACTTGGAGGCCACTCATTTTTTACCCCTAGGTGGTGGAGTTCATTTGTTGCAAATTACGTTTAGTTTAAACCCCTTTAAGGAGTAGGTCGAATTTCCGGTCACCCTGTATGGTACTGTAGATATTTTTATAATATTCAGCCAGGCGGTTAAAGTATTATTATTATAATATATATATATATATATATATATAATACACACACACATAACGATAATTCAACCGTCTGTCTCAATATTTTCACACGGTAACGGCATCCGTGCCAATATCCCTTAAAATATTCCCTACCAAGTAGATATGGAAATTCGCGTTTCGACGTATATGCATGTACATTCTGCACCCCGATTCAGAAGAAGGGCGGGTAGTAAGGGCGACCGTAACATGATGAAATATATGTTCGTACATACGTTAGAATATGTACGTGTGTGTCGATGTGGGTGTATATATATATATATATATATATATATATATATATATATATATATATATATATATATATATTTACATAGAGGAAAATAGCGACTATTGAGGCAAGGAATCTTTTATCGATGCTGCGGTGATGGCAGAGCGGACAGAGTGTACCGTATATACGGCCGTATATACGACACGTGGAATTTCCATGTGCACGGTAATATTAACATGTACACGGGGCGTCCCGTTCCTACTCGGTTGACCACTTTTTTCGGAGACCTTTCGAGAAAAAAAATGTACCCAGGAAAATAATGTGTAGACTTTTGTTGGAGTTTGTTCCAACAATTTTCCAGTATTCCGATAAAATTCGCCGAATGTATCGCGCAGTCGGGTTGGACGGAATAATGTAGTAATAGTTTAAAAAAAAAATTTATGGAGGACGAGAACGAATTTTTTTGACGGATTTGTTAGAATTTTTTGAGGACGTGGAAGGATTTCCATAATGAAACACCGGGTTCTTGAATTTTAATAAACTCGGTATTTGTTGACACACTTTGGAACAAAACGTTGTCTTCGTTTGCCAAAAACGTGATGCCCACAAGAATTACGAAAACGCCAGTTTTTCCAAAATGTGGATGTAGATGGATAACTTCATTTTTTTTTTCGTTTTGAATCTTGCCACACGCGCCCTCGCAGACTTTTTCCGATCCCATCGCTTTAGCTCGTACCCACGCGTATACACGAGGGCACAGGGAAACTGCAACATTTTCGCTGAATTCCGTCGAATATCCTTAAATTTCGGATGCATTACGATAGGAACGTCATTGAGGTTACCGTCAGTGCGTCAGTGCGCAGCTGAGCGGTCACCCATCCGAGTATTGGTCCAGGCCCACTGCTGATTAATGCCTTAGGCCACTCTAGAGGCCGAAAAAAATAGGCTTTTTGGCGATTTTTTTCTCAGAAAAACTACAAAATAAATCGAGATTACAAAAAAGGGTGTTTATGATACATATCAGTGACTGTATACAATAATTTTTTTGAAGCGATTAACTTCAAAATGGCGGCTGTGCAGAGATTTTGCGATGACGTCTCCGTTTTTCCAGGGTCCACGGCCGGACAAACAACTCCTGTAATTTTTTAATTATAATGAGCCAATGAATTTTTTTTTGATTATATATAATAACTGCTACAGAAGTACGTAGGATTTTTTCGATATATTGATTTTTGGCCACATGGCGCACTTCTAAAGTGGAAAGTGAAAACTTTGCCTAAAAAATCGCCAGATAAATGTTAATAACAAATGAACTGTGCATTATAAAAAAAAATCCTACGCACTTCCATAGACAATGTATTTTTCAAGATATATGCAACATTTCAAGTGAATCGGTGGAAAATTGTCTGAGTTATGTTTCCGGCCAACTTAAAAACTGCAGTTTTGAGAAAAACGCGTTTGAAGTTTTGAGTCAGCTCGCCGCGGACCAGGCGGCCTTGTACTAAATTTCGAAAACCGAGTACTTAGACATTTTTCCCGGCCATCATCTTTTGGGACATCATTTTTGAGGTCCTAGGGAGACCATTGAAAAAATCGATTTTTCGAAACTTCTAGAGTGGCCCAACCCTTTAATTCATTTATTCTACATTACGCGAATAAATGACAATAATATCCGCGTCAATAATCATTCAATAAAGTTGTTTATTTGAGTTAAAAAAAATTATTCCATAAGAATTAGAAAATTCAATTATTCGATAAAACCAAATGGTTAAAAATGATTCAATGAATGAGTCCGCTCGCCGCGGACCAGGCGGCCTTGTACTAAATTCCGAAAACCGAGTACTTAGACATTTTTCCCGGCCATAATCTTTTGGGACATCATTTTTGAGGTCCTAGCGGGACCATTGAAAAAATCGATTTTTCGAAAATTCTAGAGTGGCCCAAACCCTTAATTTATTTATTCTACATTACGCGAACAAATGACAATAATATCCGCGTCAATAATTATTCAATAAAGTTGTTTATTTAAGTTAAAAAAAATTCAATAAGAATTAAACTATTCAATTATTTGATAAAACCAAATGGTTAAAAATGATTCAATGAATGAGTCCGCTCGCCGCGGACCAGGCGGCCTTGTACTAAATTTCGAAAACCGAGTACTTAGATATTTTTCCCGGCCATAATCTTTTGGGACATCATTTTTGAGGTCCTAGGGGGACCATTAAAAAAATCGATATTTCGAAAATTCTAGAGTGGCCCAACCCCTTAATTGATTTATTCTACATTACGCGAACAAATGACAATAATATCCACGTCAATAATTATTCAATAAAGTTGTTTATTTAAGTTATAAAAAACTATTCCATGAGAATTAAACTATTCAATTATTCGATAAAACCAAATGGTTGAAAATGATTCAATGAAAGGGGCGATTTTGAATTGGCTCGTTCGTTCGATTGTTGCGAATGCCAACGGCCCGAGGGGCCGATGTATGCAAAAATGAATCGATCGAGTATGAAAATGGCCCGGAGGAAAATCGCACGAGCGTTTTCATCCTATATCGCCGACATTTATAGCGCCGCCTGAAATATGTGTTTCCCGCGTGGAGGATCGAAAAGTTCGAAAGGTACGGAACGTCAGGCTTGCGGCCATGCCATCGGCGCCCTTTTGAGGGTCAAGTGAGGCTCGTTGCGGCTATGGGCGAGCCGCGGGGGCGCAACTTGCCCTCGTTGGATCCGCTCGTGGACGTTGCGCCCTTCTGTCTGGAAGCAGTCCAGTCGCTGTACTTCCGCGTAGGTATAAATGTATGGGTTGTTATCGACATGTCGGGGAATTCGAGGGAACGCGAAGCGTTTCCGTTATACGGAGGGCGGAGGGTGACCGCCGCCTGGCGGGCGACGAGGATGCCGCGAGCTTTTCCCTGTGGCCCCGCGTCCGTACGAGAGTCCGGGTTCGATACGGAGGCTGGAGAACGAGAGAGAGAGATAGCGCGAGAGGGGGGGGGGGGCGTGAGGTGGGGAGTTCCCTCTTCTCGAATCGTTATGCCAGGATGATAATTCAAACTCCAAAGTTTCCGCGAGAGGTATACACGGCGATGTATAGCGACGGATCCTCCTTGCGCTTTTCCCTTTAAATGGTCCATTACCGAGAGAGCGATAAATCACGCACTCCCGTTCAACACACACGCAGACAGGTGCACTTACGCACTGCACCGCGTTGCGACTTTCCTGCACTCGCGCGTCTATCATAAATAATTATGGCGAAATTTTTATCGTTGGAACGCAATTTGTTTTTTGTTTTTAATTGATGAAGGCTTGGTCAGTGCAAACGTCGAGAACGTAAGGGAAATTCAATTATTCGCGTTTTCTGTATTTTTTTTTATTGTAGTATACTTTTTTATTCGAATGTGTACTGGAAGATGTTATACTAATTGATAGATTAATCAGGTTCTCTCTTTCAATTTCTCTCTGTCATTCTCCGAAACACACAAACCCCAACGACCTTAATTTTCTATTCCATAGTATATTTTTTATTCCATAGTATAACACATAAACCCGAAAGACCTTCATTTTTTATTCCATAGTATATTAGAAGATTGATGAAAAATCAATCAGTCTCTCTCTCTCTCTCTCTCTCTCTCTCTCTCTCTCTCTCTCTCTCTCTCTCTCTCTCTCTCTCTCTAACTTTATTTCTCTTACAGTATTAGTCAACATCAATGATAATCATTTTTTCTATAATTTTTTGCCCGTTTTTATTAGTTTACATATTTTCTATAGTTGTACTTTTTTACTTTCGCTATTTTCGTATCATAGTTTGCATTAAAAAAAAATTTATCACGAGAATTATTTCCATGACATATAAATGGATATTAATAAATCAGTTATCGTCTTCGGCTTTCTCTGTCTCTCTCTCTTCAAAATAAACGAACCCAAACAAACTTGATTTTTTATCCCATAGTATACCAGAAGACATATATTAATTAATAAATAGATCAGTTTTTCTCTGTCTGAGGATTATTTCCATGGTATATATATATATATATATATCTTAAAATAATTAATTAAACCGTTAATTAAATTAATTAAAAAATAAACTCGTTAGCTCTCTTTCTCTCTCTCTCTCTCTCTCTCTTTCTCTCTCTCTCTCTCTCCCTCTCTCTCTCTCGCTCGCTCCTATAAATGCCATTCGGTTCAAAAATTGACCAAAAGAATTTTTGATCCCCCAACTACGCGAATACGTTGCATTACACGTTACATTAAAGCTCCGATGCAGGCAGTATACGCGACGAACACAAAAGGGGAGGGAGGAGAGACCAACTAGACTTTCCGCCATCCGTGCGATTCACCGTACTCCGCGCCGTTACACAATTGCAATAGACAAAGTTTCCGATCGCGAGAATCAGATAAATCACCGCCGGAACACACATATATATATGTATACAGACAAAGTACAGCTACGTACATTCGCGTCAATGTATATAACGTATGAATCTGCACGTGAAATGGTAAATAGGTTTGTTCACGCGACTGTATATCGCGCCGAAACTGCGGTATAAACAATAAACAGCACAGAAAAGCGATTGGAGTTCCATTTTGTGCACTACATTCACTATTATGCTACTATTGTTGTTTACAAACATACATATATATGAAACACCGAGTGATAAAAACTTTACTTCGAGAGTAGGGTATTGGAGATCAGGTGATAAGGAAGAAACCAGGTGGACAGCATCAACGGGTTTGCATACGGGCCGAAAAAACAGGTCGTTGTTCAATATTTTTCTCAGACGAGAGTATTGAGATCACGAGGTTGGGATTTTATACACGATTCATACATACTTATGCCATGTTTCATTTTTTGTTTCATCGAAAAATATTGATAAACAATGAAGTTATTGTTATTTGAAGAAAGTGCCGCCGTTGCTGCATGGTCAATCGGTGTAGGTTCTTTCGGGAACGTCCACAAAACGGGCGGATTTTCAATAATTTTTTTCTGATAAAAGTGCTAGGATGACGGGGTCGGGATTTTACACACAATTAATAGAGAGTCTTGCCATGTTTTAGTTTTTTCTTTATAAAAAAATATTGATAAACAATGAAGTTATTATTATTTAAACTAAGTGCCGCCGTAGCTTCATGGCCAATCAGTGTAGATTCTTTTGGCAAGTAGGATATTGTGAAATAAAAAATAAAAAATAGTACTTTTAGGGTAATAATGAGACTTTCGTATGAACGGATACTTTCTTGAAATGTTGAAAATTACGAAAATGGCAAGCTGTAAAATAAAAGCTCGATTTTCGACTAAAAAGCAACTCTAATAATTTCTTATTAACAAATGGCTAAGTTTGTGAAAAAAAATCATGCGACCATACGATAGAAAATGTTATAAACTTTACTCCGTCTGCGTTCGAAATGAATCGAACGAATGGATTTTGTGATATCACGCACACCAACTCACGGCTCATAAAGCGCAAAAGAAAAAAGGGAAAATCGCAGCGGAAAGGAATGTGGTTTGGCACAAACCTTCCTTTTAATATTTTAAGACAAGCCCTAAAGCGATTTTTGGCGACGCGCAATAGTTTTTGTGTTTGGGTTTGTTTGTTTGGACAAAACGGAGAGCGCGATAACGTATATAGGTATGAACGGAGACGTAACATATATAGATAAAATAAGCGCGCGTTAAAAAAAAACTTAAAAATTCAATACCTCGAAAGCTGTAGCGAGCCACCAAAAATCCCTTTAGGGTTTGTCTTAAAATAATGAAAAGAAGATTTGTGCAAAATTTCAGCTCAATCGGAGGGGGGTCGGAACTTTACCCTTAAGAAAAAAACTAAAATATGCAATATCATGAAAACTATTGCGGGTCGGCAAAAATCCCTTTAGGGGTTGTCTTCAAATGTTAAAAGGAAGGTTTGTGCATAATTTCAGCTCGTTCGGAGGAGGAACCTTATCCTAGGAATGTTTTCACGGTTCCTTTTAGTACAGTCGTGCTGTATATTCGAATCGGTAAAAATTAGAAGAAGGCTAGTTTTTTGACATGTCATTTTGTAGGTGCGGCGGGTGCTACATCCAAGTTTACGTGAAAATCGAGGTGTAGGGTTTTTTTTAAGGGATGAAAGGGGATGGGGCTGGATTAATGCAACCTCCGTGAGGTCGGCGCCCGGAGGCAAAATGCTCAGACAAATTCGGGCTTTATTTTTATCCACAGCGCCGAAGTCGTGGAAGTTCATTTTGGGGGTGAAAAAGTGAGGTGAAATTTAGAAAAATCAGTTTTCATTCGATAACTCTTTAGGGAAAATTCGTAAAATTTTTGTTCAAATGGGAACGTTGTAGCCCTTGAAAAGACACGTTGATCGAGTATTTGATCATCCCTCTCCAATAATATCTTCACCCTCAAAAGAAGTGTTGAAGTATGAAAAAAAATGGTTTATCGAATAACTCAAAAACAATCGATTTTTCGGTGATGGTTTAAATGTACCGAATGTAGAGAATAATTTTCTCTATATTTTCGTTCCCATGGACTACCCTTGAATTTTGCTTTTTCGAACCCCTCTCAGGGGTTGAAAATGCAAAATGAAATTCTGGGAAAACTATTGACCGAAAATAAAGAGATACGAGTTTGGCGCTGTGGACAAAAATGTAGCTGAGGGTTCAAGCTACAAATTCTTCCGCGGCGGTGAATTCGCGCGGTCAATAGTTTTCCCAGAATTTCATTTTGAATTTTCAACCCCCCAGTGCGGTTGGCAAATAAAAATTCAAGAATGGTCCATACAAATGAAAATATAGAGAAAATTATTCTCTACATGTTGTACCTTTGAACCATACCCGAAAAAATGATTGTTTTTGAGTTACTCAATAAATTTTTTTTTGTATTTCAACCATTTTTTTGGGCCTGAAGTTATTATCGGAGAGCGATGATCAAATACTCGATCTACGCGTTTTTTCAAGGATTACAACGTTTCCATTCAAACAAAAAGTGTACGAATTTTTTCTAAAGAGTTATTGAATTAAAACTGTTTTTTCAAAATTTCACCCAACTTTTTCACCCCCAAAATGAACTTCCACGACTTCGGCGCTACGGACAAAACTAAAGCTCGGATTTTTCTGCACATTTTGGCTCACGGCGCCAACCTCGTAGGGGTTGTAGTTTCGCATTAATCCACCCCTATCCCCTTTCATCCCCTAAAAAACACTACACCCCGATTTTTAGGCAAACTTGGATTTAGCACTCGCGGCACCTACGAAACCTGTCAAAAAACTAGCCTTCTTCTAATTAGTTCCGATTGAGTGGTTTTTTTAGCGACAGCACTACTGTACTATTTTATTTCCAGTCCGCAATCAAGACAACGTGGATTTTTCGTTTGCGTGCTTGACATTCTCGCGAGCTATTTGAAACCAGTGCAGTATTTCAGCCGGACTGCGTTACAGTATTCAAACGAAAATAGTTTAATCGCACTACAAATAGTCTCGCAACAGTTTAGAACGGTGCTAAACTTTTTTCGGCAACAAAGCGCAGTGTCTCGAGGTTGCAAACTTCGAAGCATTCCAAAGTGCATCCCCCTCAACTTTCACACCGTTTTCTCTTTTGCCTCCCGCCATCGTGCACGAATAGTTCTTGAATGCCCAAACCGATGGGAGCAATACGAAAGGCAGCAAAGAACCGGAAACTCTCGGGAATTGAAAACGGTCGAGTGACGCGATTGTGCGCTTGAACTGGAAGGGTCTGAAAGATGGAAAATTAGAAAAAAATATAATACAAGATGCCATGATCCATAAAAAAAATAAAAGAAACCAAAGCAGCGTATCATAACCAACGTCGTCGATTGGGTCGAAAAACGAGAAATGGATTTTCGGAAAACCAGCAGGATATAGTCCAGAGGTTTCTTCGCCACGGTGCAAAGCTTCGAATCAAATTGTACGGCAATTCGCGATGACCTCACCGTGGACCTGACTTGGAATATCCCACAGGAATTGAAGAGGAGGAGATTCCATAGCATCAGCGTTCTCTTGTTCATCACTGTTTATTCAGCGGACTCGGGGGCGACTTTTGCGAGACATGAAAATCGTCTGAATTGACAGAAGACTAGCGGCACGGTTTCCAACATTCGACAAATGGAACAGAGCATGTGTCGTTGCATATAGGGTGTCTTAATATGACCTGACATTATAATTTATTACCCATATAGGGTCGCCTTTCGTAACAAAAATGCCAGCATTCAGCCATTAAACGGTTTGCTGATAATCGGCCAATAATTCGTCGACCAGCATTGGCGGATGAATGTAGGCGGATGAACTGCTTGCCAGATCCATGCCAGCCATTGGAGGGCCAATACCATAGCACCGATAATATGGCGATCAGCATTGGTGTACTGTAGGCGGATGCACTGCTTGCCAGATCCATGCCACCCATTGGAGGGCCAATACCATAGCACCGATAATATGGCGATCAGCATTGGGGTATCGTAGGCGGATGAACGGCTTGCCAGATCTATTCCAGCCATTGATTGTTTGTTCTTGGGCGTTTTGCAAATACAGGTCGTTATACTGTAATACGTAAAAACAAGGAATAAGGTTTCGAAAAGCATATCCCACTGATGAAGCTGACATTTTGCACAGACCTTCTTTTCAATATTTCAAGAGAACCTTTAAAAGGATATTGGCGACTAGCAATAGTTTACGACATATCGTATATTGAAAGTTATTTATTGTACTGCGCTTCTACTATATTAAGGGGTTACCCCCACTTGCGATTTTGAAAAAATCGATTTTTTTTAATTGCATTTTTTTTAAGTATAAGTATCTGAGAATATGTCCTGAAAATTTCAAGTCGATCCGATCAAAATTGACTGAGATATGAGCGTTGGTAGAGAAGAATCCGCGTTGAAAGAGCGTCGAAAGAGAAACTTTAAACGCGTTTTTCTCAAAATGGCATTTCTGAAGTCGGTGACCAAGATTACTCGAACACTAATGAACCGATCTTCTTGAAATTTTGCAGGCTTATTTAATACATAAAAATGTAGTCTTTAATCGTTTGATTTTTTTTTCGAAAAAATGGACATTTTATAGCCAAAAAACGGCCGCTTTTTTCGTTAAAATCGAACCATTAACTTTGACTGTCCGCCATTTTGTGAAAAATGAATATTTTTTAAAATCCTTCGATTAAAGACTAGTTTATACTTATATTTGACTAAGTCCATCCGCATTTTTTTTCAGATGATCCACTTCGCCGCAATGTTGGTCACCGCAAACCGTGTATATAAAAACATTATTTCATTGACGGCCATTTTCCACTAAACGATGTAATATTTTTCAATAAAAAAATTACTGAAAGTTCTTCAAGATGTGTTCTTTAAGATGGTATATTGATCGATTAAAAAAGTTTTGTAGTTTTCTTTAAAAAAATTGATGAAAAAGGCCTTTTTTGCGCTACAAGTGGGGGTAACGCCTTAAATAAACCCAAACAAACCCATCCCACATGGCAAGTGGGCAAGATCCGTTAAGGGTTTCTCTTGGGATAATGAGAGGAAGTTCGGTGCAAAATTTCAGCTCGATCAGAGGAATATGCTTTTCGGAACTTCACCCAAAACCAGCGAGTTATTTTCACAGCCCAAATGGACCAAACAAATTGTCGGTAAACTTTAATGTCACGAATAAAATTAACGGCACAAAAGTAAGGAACGAACAAACGATAGATTCTGTAAGTGTTAGCTTGCTATGCTATAACTGTATGCTATTTTCATGAATTTTCTTGATAGGTTTATATTATAAATATTGATATAAAAGTTGTTAGACTTAATAAATACACTTTCGAAACACATTAAAATTTTTTTTAAATGTATTTACGTATGTAACCCAAACAAACTTTAAGGCAGGATATACATTTAGATACGAAAAAAAGCAATATTAATGGATTTTTGAAACTAAGAAATAATTATTCTACCATTATCAAATTTTGGGTATACTTTAATAGTATATTTAAGTAAACAAAACAATTTTTTTAATTAATCGTTAATTTACAAACGGTGAAAAAAACACGTTTTTTTTTTTAAATGTCCGCTATTTTGAGGGGGGAGGGACCTCACCCGTTCGTCTGCAATAACTGCATTGTTTCGTTCGCAGTGTGGCAGGTTGCGTACTTTTCGTACCGTGTCTGCAAAAGTTTCACAAGTTTTCAGTGAATTTTTACGATTTCCATACGCTGCTCGATCGTGTTATTCTCCATGACCAAACCTTGATACTTCGTGATGTCAATTGTCAAAGATAAGTACTCTATGTTCGCCACAAAAAGATGGCACCCAATTTAAAATGTCAGGTTATTTTGAGGCACCGTTTAAATGTAGATACAGAGCGGCTCGAAAAGTGACGTCCAAAAGGATAATCTAGATGCTTCGTATCAATAGCTATCCGAATCACCCCCATGCATATTCTACGATCTTTCTTAATTTCGAGAAAAAGGGCATTTTTTTATTTTTCTCTTTCGTGCATGTACTTTCCTCGTGATTTTTTTTACTCGTGTCATCGTCGTAAAGTGCACTGTTGAGCAATAAATAAAAGACGCGATGAATACCAACGTTCGTGTCTCAGAACTTGATCAAACGTTTAACAAATAGGTTTGAGAGGGTCAGTCACTAAAGATCAGATGATAAAAAAAAAATTCATACTAGTCTAAATGACTTCCAATCGCTTCTAACGAATTACATCTAGCTCGTGGCCGGAAAGAGAGGAATATGAGTGAATTTTGTTCTGGGGCAACGTGTGCAGGTTTTCAAATTTTTTTTAACATTAAATTGTATGGCTTTGAATATCGTTTACAATTTTTTTAAGGTCAATTTTGACAATTTTTTAAGGTCATAGTCATTTTTTACCGGAAAATATTTATAAATATGGTAGATTTATAAATATTTATAAATCATCCGAAAAAAACGCATTTAGTTCTTGCACGACATTATCTACCTGCTTGGACAGAGGGTTTAATAAAACATTGATTTTTGAATAAATAGCCGCAATCCGAAGTGCAAGTATCGATCTTCGGTAAAAAAAAAACGCTCTATTTTTTATGATAAAAAAAAACTATGCATCGAAAAAATAAATCCGTCGTTCAAGCACTGCTATTTGATAGGTAAAAGAAGCTTGGAAGTTTGGATGTTGATCGGTGCAGTGATTTTCGAGATATCGTGGTCGCCCATTTTGTAAAAGTCATTTTGAGCAAAACACATTTGGAGTTCACCGGTTCGCGAAACCTACGTATATAAATGCACTTGAAATTGAAACTTTCGACTTGAAATTTTCGGAGAATATTTTTGAAATGTTATATTTCCAGAATCCGTCAGAAACCAAAGATCAATATTTTTCATATTTCACACACCACAAGAAAACTCGAAAAAAAAAATAAGAGGATGCTTTTTCTCGAAAACTAAAAAAGATCGTAGATCATACATGAGAGTGTTTCGGATGCCTCGATACGAGGCATCGAGATTTTTATTTTGGGGGTCACTGTTCGAGCACCCCTGTAGATATATAATATATATATACAGGGTGGACCATTCAACGTGACCAGCCCAAATATCTCCGTTGCCTTTAGAGTGAAGAAAAAAGTGTCGAAAGGTAATTTGATTGATTTCGAAGGGCCAATACAGTGGTGAAGAATTCATTTTTGTCAAGTTCATAGTTTTTGCGTGCTCAAGGTAATCAATGGTTTTTAAAATGGGAACATGTTTTTTTTTTACATTAAGACGTTGTAGCTGATATTCAGACGAATCCAACGACCTATGATATTATGGCCTTGAAATTACCAGGTGTAAAAGTATGAACACGGAATTTCCCTATAGATGGTCCTAGTCATCAGTTTAGGAACCGTAAGACCGCTTCTGCAGCGTCATCATCTCCCTCTAACAGCTGACGAAGATTTTCAACACACAACAACCCAAGTTCCCTACACCGGTATATTTTTTCTATAACCTTAAACATGTAGAGTTTTGTGCCTACGAACTACGATTTGCGGACAGCATTGGTTTTCTGTCATCATTTGAAGAAAACTGCTGCAGAATCGCATCGAATGCTTGTCGAAGCTTACGGTGAACATGCTCTTGGTAAAACACAGTGTTTCGAGTGGTTCAAAAAATTCATAAGTGTTTATTTTGACGTGAGAAACGAAGAGCGTGGAAACCACCGAAAAAGTTCGCAGGCAACGAATTGCAAGCCGTATTGGATGAAGATGATACTCAAAGTCAACAAGAACTCGCGGATCAATTGAATGTGACGCAGAAAGCCGTCTCCGTTCTTTTTTATCATTTTCAAACAACAGAAGTGTAATATTTACCAAAAAAATCCGGTTTCATATTTCTACACCTGGTATATCATAGGTATAAACCACCTATAAACCATGACCTTGACAAAAATGAATTTTTTTCACCACTGTATGAGCCCTTTGAAATCAATCAAATTACCTCTTGACATTTTTTTCCGTCACTCTAAAGGCAACGGAGATAGTAGTGATGGTCACGTTGAATGGTCCTCCCTGTATACATATATACACACACAGGGTTTAGAGAACCCGCACATCTTTCTTTCCCATGGTTGTTTCACACGTCGTACCGAGGGACTTAACGCCGACTTATACCGTACCATAAAAGTCACAAATACACACGTACTACGTCTACCCTTAAACGGGCCGTTAAACGTTAAAAGGGCGTATGCGTGGTCTTGGATTACACGTTATAGGAATTGGCATATACGTCCTTGCCGCAGCTGTTTTACAGCTCGATGTTTGTGTGCTTCGAAAGCGGACACGTCGAATTTCCGAATTGCCAGGCGTCGAACGAATGGGCGGAACTTTGGAGTGCTTGGAGCTTGGCACGTGTACGGTTTACGCCCTTTTGTTCCTCAAGTATATGGAAGCGAAACTGGATCGATATATATACACATACACATACACATACACACATACATACAAGGTGTCCCTTTTTTCTCTGCCACCCGAAATGACTTGGTAATTATCGACGTCACGAAAAAATGTTCCAGACAAAAGTTGTACGGTGTGAAGAGGGCCATCATATGCAACCAATTTTTTTTATATCGTTGGAGGCGCTGACGCACAATGAAGGTCACCTCCACTATTTTAAATGGAATGGTACATTTTTTTCAACCATCTTTTGGAGCACCTCAGGCCGCCTAAAAAAAATTGGGCGTTCAAAGTCGTTCAAGGTCATTGAAGGTCAGTATCGATTATGCAAATCTAAATATCTCGGATCATTACCAAATACTTGGTAGTGATCCGAGATATTTAGATTTGTATTTCATTTTAATAGGTGACCTTGAATGACCTTGAACGACTTTGACCCCGCAATGTTTTTATGCGGCTTGAAATGCTCCATAAGATGGTTGAAAAAAAATGTACCATCCCATTTAAAACAGTGAAGGTGACCATCACTGTGCGTCAGCGCCACCAACGAAATAAAAAAAATTGGTCGCATTTGATGACCCCCTTCACACCGTACAACTTTTGTCTGGAACATTTTTTCGTGACGTCGATAATTACCGAGTTATTTCGGGTGCCAGAGATGAGAGGGACACCCTGTATATATATATATATATATATATATATGAGTGTATGTAAACGTTGTATGGTTGTGTAACGCGAGTGCTCACTCTCATAATTCACCTGGGTTGGCGATGGTGCAGCAGAGGGCGCCACTGACGCTCGTCGTAACGAATTTATGACGTCATAATATTCGCGACGCGTTCCCCGTGCTTCAATCTCTTTCGCGAGGATGGGCCACACTCTCTCAGTCTCTCTCGCCCACTCTCTCTCCCTCTCTCTCTTTCTCTCTCTCTCTCTCTCTCTCTTTCTCTCTCTCTCTCTCTCTCTGTCTCTCTCTCTCTCTCTCTCTCTCTCTCTCTCTCTCTCTTCTCTCTCTCTCTCTCCTTCTCTCTCTCTCTCTCTCTCTCTCTCTCTCTCTCTCTCTCTCTTCTCTCTCTCTCTCTCTCTCTCTCTCTCATCTCTCTCTCTCTCTCTCTCTCTCTCTCTCTCTCTCTCTCTCTCTCTCTCTCTCTCTCTCCTCCCCCTCTCTCTCTCTCTCTCTCTCTCTCTCCTCTCTCTCTCTCTCTCTCTCTCTCTCTCTCTCTCTCTCTCTCCCCCTCTCTCGCGCGCTGTATGTACCGAACGCAAACCCCACGGGCTGGATACACCGCAATGACCTCATGCATACGAGGAACGGAAATATTGAACTCGTTATAGCTATGTAATGTTAGCTATCAGCACATCTCGAGCTTTTGAGCCCGTCCCTTCAACATTTTTAAAACGAATAGTTGATTTTGATGACGGGAAAGTCCTCGAAATGACCTCCATATAAATATGCTTCTCTTCATTTAAAAGCAATCTCCAATGTACTGGGATTTACATAATTTAATAATATTGAATATGGACGATGTTCAAGTTTGCAGAGTTAGAAAGAAACGAAATGTCTTCCTTATTTTTTTTCTTCATTTTCGTTTTATTATTCAGAAAAAAATCACGCCAATTTAGGCTACGGATCTCTGACGAGGAACCTGAGAACCGCTTAACATGAGTGATTTTTGTAGCATAAATTGGCGGACAAAAAATTGAGCTCCGAAATTTTGTTGATGTCTTGCAAGGATGCAAGCACGGTGTCGTGGATACCCGGACAATTTGCTGTTATGGGCATGGTCCTCGAAGTCGAAGCTTTACAACATTATTTAACGACATATATACATGTAGGGAAGACTGGGAAGACTTGTTTGTTACCGTAAATTCCCTTACTTAATATAATATTTCAAATGTCTTGGTCCTGAAAGACGTGGCATTTCATTGGGAATAATCATTATAATAACGACTAACAAGGAGCATCGCTTAAGTGTCCGCCTCCGGTTTTGTTGAAACTCATATATGTGATAAAGCATTGGAAACTATAAGACACGTATTTTTTTTATCTGCGGAAAAATGGTTTCAACCGGGCAAACGACCGCTCAAAGAAAGCGTGTCACCCCTTAATTTCAAATTTTACCAAAACTAGAGAAAGAGAAAGCCATCAAGTGTCCCATATATATAGGTGACTTGATCCAGGGAGGGGGCACATCTACATATAGGGGCATATCTCCCATATACAGGGTGTTCCTCTCATCTCTGCCACCTAAAATAACTCGGCAATTATCGCCGTCACAAAAAAATGTTCCAGACAGAAGTTGTACGGTGTGAAAGGGATCGTCAAATGCGACTAATTTTTTTTTCGGTGGAGGCGCTGACGCACAGTGATGGTCACCTCTACTTTTAACAATGGAACTGTACTTTTTTCAACTATCTTGTGGATCACCTCAAGCCGCATAAAAAAATTAGGGGGTCAAAGTCGTTCAAGGTCATTCGAGGTCAGTATCGATGATACAAATCTACATATCTCGGATCACTACCAAATATTTAGTAGTAATTCGAGATATTTAGATTTGTATTTCATTTTAATAGGTGATCTTGAATGACCTTGAACGACTTTGACTCCCAATGTTTTTTATGCGGCTTGAGGTGCTCCACAAGATGGTTAAAAAATGTACCATTCCATTTAAAAAAGTGGAGGTGACGTTCACTGTGCGTCAGCGGCTCCACCGAAATAAACAAAATTGGTCGCATTTGATGGCCCCCTTCACACCGTACAACTTTTGACTGGAACACTTTTTTTCGTGACGTCGATAATTACCGAGTTATTTCGGGTGCCAGAGATAAGAGGGACACCCTGCATAGGGGGCATATCTCTCATGTATAGGGAGCAAATGATACCATTTCCTACATCTTCAGGATCAGCAGAGTAGATATGCAATAAAAGATGTTGAAATTGTTATAATCTCATTTAATATTCATGTGTCTTTAATCTGTCTTTAATCAACTGTGCTTGTATCAAAACAATCCTCATTTGTATTTAGCATCTATAATAAAATCTGCATAGTAAAAAACACATTAGTATCTAATAAATTTTACACATTATTATTCATAATTTAACGAAATGTTCTCTTCCTATTAAGTAATCTTAAATCTTTTAGGTATCATTATATCGTTAAAGTGATAAAGTATTCTCTTTTCAGCTTAAATTAATTATCTTTCTCGAAGTTACCTATCTCTTTTCATCTACTTGTCAATTTTCATCTTTCTCAATGAGTTCGGAAACTCAACACTAGTCATTGTCTGTGAAGATGATTTTAGCTTTGGAGCAGGCAGTTTCTCCACAATTTCATACGTAGCGATTGCACCAACATCATCTTGAACGAGCCACTTGAAATGTTTTCTGAGATAAAAGAAATAACAATAAGTAAGGGACACTTGGACCAGGGAATCAACTATCCCATGAGAACGTGTACCAAGTGTCCCTTAACCAGGTTGCGGTAAAAAAGTAATATTTAGAGAAAAGCTATTTAAATCCAAGTATTTTTCTGTCCAACACTATAAACCACGTTTATAATCATTTTTATTAAAGACACCTTGAACAACTTTTTCAAATAACAGTATAATCAAAATAAATACTTACGGACAATATTCATCTGTCGCACCAAGCACCAAGCCGTCCGCCATTTGTAAAGCTGTCAAGTCTGACAGACGGCACTTCACTTTAGAAAGTTTGTGGGTACCATGGTCACCCAGTGTTGGCAGTTAAAAGTAATGCAATGTTCATAGAAGTTTTGTAAATGTCGTGTACCAAGTTTCCCATACGGATCAAGGGTCCTCAGTCTCCCCTATATATATATATATATATATATATATATATATATATATATATATATATATATATATATATATATACACATATGTATACTGGAACGGTGATACGCGACAGATGAAACGTAACAGGATTCACCAGTCCGTTAAATCGAGGAAAAGAAAGAGAGGAAGGGTGAAATGTTGTTGGACTCGCGTTACCGTAAAAAAAAAGCGGAGGTGGTGGAACAGGCGAAGGGTGGAGGGTTATGTAGATGGCAGAACGACCGATTTGTGCAGAGTTTGTGTGGGGGTAGTAGAGTGTACCAGGGTGGAACGATCGAGTACATATATATATATATATATATATATATATATATATATATATATATATATATATATATATATATATTTACACACGGTGGCCTGAAAAGTGACGACCAAAACAAAAATATGGATACCGAATTTAAAAAAAACCGAGTTTCCCTGTAGGATAGATTTGGATTTTTTTTCTCTTTTGTGTATGTACTCTTAGAAGTTTTTAAAAGCAATTGGGAGTCATTTAGATTCAGCAGTATAAGTATTTTTTTATCATCTGAACTTGAGTGACTGTTCCTTTCAAATGTGTTTCTTTTTATTTTCGATAAAACGCTACGGCATTTAGGCTAGTGTTCACTTGGTAATTTATTCATTGCTCAACAGTGCACTTCATAACGATAACACAAGTTTAAACAATCGCGAGACAAGATCTGGCACGGAAGAAAAAATTAAAAAACGTTTTGTTTCGAAAAGTAAAAAAAAAAGGATCGTAGAACATGAGTGAGGGTAATTCGGATAGGTATCGATACGAGGCATCTAGATTTTCCTTTCCGACATCACTTTTGGGCCATCCTGTGCCTATATAAGCGGAGTGACACGAATGGGATATTCGTTGGTGCATATATAAGCACAGTGACAACGAATGGTATTGAAGTTTGCATCGTTGGAGCGCAACGAAAATATATTTTCTTCGTATTGCCGTGTTGTTTGTCGTGCATTAATACTACAAAAATGACTCAAACATTTTCGAGTATCCTTATTAAAAATTTATAATCGAAAACAGGAAAAAAAGATTTTAAATAATAATGAAATAAATAGATAAATAAATAAAACCAGGAGGAGTTTTTGTTGCGTTGCAACGATGCAAACTTCAACGCCATGACAACGATGAGATCGGAAATTTCACTCCGCGACATGTACACATGTGGATATATGTTATCCGGACGCAAAAAGCGACGGGAGGGTCGGAAAAAATCACCTACAAAAATGGAGCGTGGCGGCAGGAGCAAGAACTTCGATATCGTTATTCGTAAACAGTGAAAAGTGCAGTATATTTAGCACCTATATGATAGGAATGGTTGATAGGAAGAATGAGCGGGGCACGCACTCGTTTCTGGGCTCAATGTTGCGTGGAATAAAGAGTTGCAGAGGCGAGCGCGTATATCCACGTATGTAGTGCACGCGAGTGCAGATCGTAATGTTGAACCGTGACGTTTTGGATTCTACGTTCAACGTATACATAGGCATGCAGGTACAGCGTATATATAGGCATGTAGGTGGGCATATGCAGACGCGTGAACCGACGCGAGACGACGAAGCAAACAGCGAGTATTTTGAACCCTCCTCTTAAGGGGGCAACGGGGTGAAATTCTCGTCGCTTCGGGGCTGAAATCATTCGGAATCATATACAACATACGTTTTTGCATATTATTCTCACGTATGCGCACCTTCGCGTATACGGTGCAAGACATGAAGGGATGGGGTCGTTGAGAGGGCAGCCTTGTACCTCTCGTTCGAAGAGAGAGAGCGAGAGAGAGAGGAATATATAGGATGTCTTAACATGCCCTGACGTTTTAATTTATTAATAAAATGTATTATTTATTTCAAAAGAACAAATTTTTTTTTTTAAGGGGTTAGGCCACTCTAGAGGCCGAACAAATAGTCTTTCTAGGGATTTTTTTTTCTTCAGAAAAACTACAAAATAAATCGAGATTACAAAAAAGGGTGTTTATCATACATATCAGTGACTGTATACAATCATTTTTTTTCAGCGATTAATTTCAAAATGGCGGCTGTGCAGCGTTTATCTCAAAACTGCATTTTTTAAGTTGGCCGAAAACATAACTTAGACAATGTTCAACCGATTCACTTGAAATGTTGAGTATATCTTGAAAAATATATTGTCTATGGAAGTACGTAGGATTTTTGTTACATCGAGATAGGACGACTATGAAACTTCGTCTGCAATAACTATGCAGTAACAATGCAGAAAATAACAATTTCTATGCGTTTCTCGATCGTGTAATTCTCCGTGGCTAAACCTCAATACTTCCTGATGCCCGTTGTCGAATATTAGTACTCTATGTTCGTCACAAAAAAAATGGCGCGCAATTTAAAATGTCAGGTCATTTGGAGACACCCTTTATTATGTCTATATTCGAGTCATACATAAATGACATATATACATTTCCAAAGTCTAAAGATTTCGAGTTGCCATGGTAAGTATGAATTCTGGAAAATTTCCCAAAATTAGGTACCAACTCGTTCACAATGTTCAAACAGACAATAATTGGTAACTAAAAACTTATTTGCGTCTTAGGTTAATGTGTATTCAATCGAAAAACACCAATACAATCATTTGTATCCACACAACTAACTCAATGGGACGTGTTGAATAATTAAAAACTTGTAAAAAAATTAAAATACCTCTTATGTTAATGGTATTAAAAAAAATAGCATTAACATAAGAAGTAAACGATTTAGTACTTAATTTTGCGAAATTTTCCAAAAATCAAACTTACCATGATAACTCGAAATCCTTAGACTTTGGACTAAGGTAACCTAGGTGAGATATGTTCCTAACGAGGTAACCCATCATCCCCTTAAGGCATTGTATCGACCTTCCTAGCACCCTGTATATTCAAGGTCCTCATGGGCCAAGAACTCATCACTAACACTCCGGACGGCGTCCGGACAACCCTCCACTTCCGACCGACCTCTCACTACGTCATTTCTCGCGCGTTTCTTTCGCTCTCTCCCTCTCCCTCTCCCTCTCCCTCTCTGTCTCTCTCCCTTTCTCTCTCTCTCTCTCTCTCCCTCTTCTCTCTCTCTCTCTCTCTCTCTCTCTCTCTCTCTCTCTCTCTCTCTCTCTCTCTCTCTCTCTCTCTCTCTCTCTCGCGCCTCCCTTTGTGAAATATAGTACTCGGGCTGTTGCATTATTTATGCGAGAAAAACAGTGGCAGTCCTTGAGTGCCACGAGCGTGCGACCAAAATAAATAACGTCGGTTCGCGTAATCAAGCGTATTAACGAGTCGCATCGATCAATTTGATCGGCAATTAATTGTTCGCTGCTCAGTCCATTTTTTGTACGTCGCTTATAGTCGCAAGCGACGAGGGGCTGGGGGGGGGGCATCGTTTTTGTTACAGGTGAAAATGCATAAATTTTACTTCGCCACCCAGCCTCCCTGTCCTTTCCGATTAACCACCCTCGTCGCGAAATACATAAGCCGTAAAGTGACGAGACTCGCCTCTTTTTGGTACGTCATGGGAGATAGAAATAAAAAATAAAGATGGCAGGAAAATTATTTTAAAAAAGGAATTACAGAGTCGGAGGAATAGGGGAAAAAGGAAATAAAGAGTCAAAGGGAAAATAAAAACAATTAAACGACGTTCGATGCTCCGAGAGATAAATAGCAAAAAAATTGTCTCGAAAGATAAACAGGAGAAAAAATGTTGAAACTTTAACGAAAATCGATAAGATAACTTAAAATAAATATTTCACAGGAAACATACAATTGAAGCTCAAAAGGAAAATAGAAAAAATATAGAGTGGTAGTGACGTTATATACTCGCATAAAGTGCAATATAGAAGTCGAACAGTGAAAAGGAAAATAGCATAAAAACACTGGAAGGAAAATCCAAACCTTCGACAGAAGATTTAAAAAAAAACTAGTCACGAACAGACAGCACGAAATTTTTTTTAATTGACGGAAAGGTCGAGAAAAGGACTTGGAAGTTCGATATGAAAAAAACAAACAAAAGCTCTTGAAGGAACGCAGAAAGAAAATTATAGAGAGAAATTATACCGTCGCAGAAAACACAATAAAGATGTTGAACAGTAGGACGGAAAAAAAAATTAAAGAGTGGAAGGCGAATTATTAAAAAAATAAATAAAAAAGAACTTGAAGTCACGAAGGGAAAACAGACGAAGGAAGTTCAGCAGTCAGAGAAAAAAAAATCAAACTCGAAGCAGGAAAATAACAAAAAGAGGCGACAAATTGATTTCTCGCTACGAAAGGAACAGAAGGTCGCACCGCAAAGCTGTCAAAACCTTAAGGGGGGAGGGAGAAAAATATATTTTTCCTCGACTGCGCTCTTTATTCCATCTCCCCACGAATCCAGGGTTCGCGCGCCCTGCAACGTGCACATTGTGACAGACTTTGGCGAGGAGACGCGACGACTTATGCCCCGCTCACGATTGCTGCACACACCCACACGTTTCTACATTTTTGACGCCGTTCGCGGCCGGCTTTCTCTTTCCCCGGGACAAAAAGCTAAGGACGTGCATGTAGCGTGGATGCGAGCGGGGGCGGTGGCTAAAAGTGTCGGCGAGAATGCGAAAGGGAACGCGCGCGTGCATACCGAAAATCTTTTATGCCGAACAACCCCTCGAATCTTTATGATCGTAAAAATATGCATCGGTGCGCTTGTGCGGAGATGAGAGGATGAAACGGCTCAAGAATCATACGCGGATAAGCGAAGCGACGGTGGGGGAGGTGAACATCTCGTACGGTGAAGGACCTGCACTATGAAATAATGATAAAATATATACGTACACTACCGGCGAAAAGTTTCCGGACGAAAATTCAAAAAACTTCCAGAACGATTTTTTGTGCCATTTTTCCGATAGTTGACATAAATGAATTTAATAAACGGCATTTTGAAGGGGAGGATTTCACCTGCGTCCGGTTTTTTTTTTTAAATTTTTGTACTATTTTTTAACGCCTAGTACCCTTTTTCGAAAACGACCATTTTTTGCCTTTTTGTTCCTTTTCCGGTGGATCCCGTTTACAGACAAACTTTCTTCCATGCATTTCTTTGAACGGAATCATAAAGGGGGAAGCTCAAGCTTCAACTTTCTTTTTTTTTAAAGGTTCGTTCAATTTTTTATCTAAAGATATTCTGATTAAAAAAAAGAGACGATTTGAAAAATAACGTGTAACGTGGAAACTTCAAGGATTCAAGGAAAACTTCAAGATAGTAAAAAGTCGGATCGGTTTTCGTTGAACGCGCAAGAATTTTTTCAGATTTTTGTTAGGACATTTTTTTTCTCATCTATTTTCGGTAAAAAATCACGTGATTTAATTACCGTAACTCTAGAACTTGGTAGTAAAATTTCAAGAGAAGAAAAAAATTGAATTTTTCTATTTTCAACGCAATCCAATCTTTTGAAATCAATCGAATGACGTGACTAGAAAACTATAAATATTTTGTATTATAGTTTTAATAGTGCGAAAAATGGTCGTTTTCGAAAAAGGGTACCAGTCGTAAAAACAATAATAAATTTAAAATAAAAATCCTAATGACGGTAAATTCTTCCACTTCAAAATGCCGTTTATTAAATTCATTTATGTCAACTATCGGCGAAATGGCATAAAAAAAAATTTCGGAGCTTTTTTGAATTTTTGTCCGGAATCTTTCGCCGGTAGTGTGTGTGTATATATATATATATATATAGATGGACAAAAATGAACAGAAAACAACCTAGGGAACACGAGCCACGAAAATACTCAAGAGCTTTTTTTCAGCTCGGTTTTCCTGTGTACTGTCGATACACTTGAGACGTCTATTTACTATTTTATACGTCCATGCAGGTCTTTATGTTTCTGAATGTTTGTCTCTCTTTCTCTCTCTCTGTTTGTATATATATATATATATATATATATATATATATATATATATATATATATATATATATATATATGTGTGTGTGTGTGTGTGTGTGTGTGTGTGTGTGTGTGTGTGTGTGTATATATATGTACATACGTGTGTGTGAACTTAAGGGGAACGACCATTATTACATTCGCATTTTCTGCATTGTCTGGACGTCATATATTGAGTCTAAAGTGTTGAGTCTAAAGTGTATATACACCGCCTGCTCCACGTACGGTAGGAATCATTACACATGCTCCCCCTGTGAGCCTTGGCTTGACAATGACATCCGAGAGACACGCTAAACGTTTTCCGGATAACGGGGAGATGAAATAATACGTACTGGTACACGTAGATACACGTTACATGTAATGTTTGCAATGATAAAAGGAAGAACACATTATTTCAGATATATATATATATATATATATATATATATATATATATATATATATATATATATATATATATATATATATATATATATATATGCGTGGGCGTATGTCAATGAACGATCAAATAGGAAGGAGCAAAAGGAACGGGTCCTTTTGTTTTGGGGAAAAAAATGTCATCGAAAAAATTCCTCGTTATTAATAAATGATTCTTTTTCTTTTGTTATCACATCATTGCTGTATCCTAATGTCAATTGATGAAATAATGAAAACGAAGTCTTTGGGGTGCTATAAAATCGCGATCGTATAGAATGATCATGACATCGGTCGATTTTGTTTTATATTTCTAATGAGAAAATAAATAAAATAGTTGAAGGCCATTTTAATTTTTGATTTTTGCAACGAATATATAAACCTAAAAATGTAAAGATAAATGAATGAATAAATGAGTAAATAAATAAATAAATTTATCAATCAATAGATAAATAAATAGGTAAATAAATAAATAAACAAATAAATCTCTATCACGGATTTCACGGCACTGTAATGCATTTTTCAGCAAAATGTATGTATCGACGAATCCGTTGTGAAAAAGCCTTCCACTGTTTTCCGTTCGATTGTTTTTTCGAACCTGCGCTTTTTCCAGCTGCGCCTTTTCCGATTCTGATATTTATTTAATTTTGCTTTTTTGCGTTCGAGTGTTTTTTCAAACTTTATTTGCTCTCTTCTGTTTTCATTGCCATGCTCGTGCTCGCGGTCTGATCCTTGCCTTTTTCCGCCTCTTTTTTACGTTTCTTTTTCTCCTTTTTCTCGTCGCTCTTCACTACCCTCAGTGCAGTCCGCTCGCGAAACCCGAACGATCGATCGTTTTCTTGACGAGACTCATCCGTCTCTTTGACGCGCGCGGCAAACGTGAAAAAGAGCACCGGGACATCTGCGATATCCATTCATGCATGGGCAATCCCATGCGAAAACGTTCCGCCTTCATCCATCACCGTTCATTTCATTACCGTTGATCCATTTTTTTGCTCTCGCCTTTTTTTTTCTCAATCTTATTGTTATTGCAACTCGGGCCGTCGATGAATAAAGTGCCTCGCGCCACCGTGAACAATCGGATAGTACGAATTAACATTATTTTCTTACGGCTTTGCTTACCGTGGGAAAATTATTTTATTAGGTTTTTTAAACCGTATATAGTAAAACTAGTTGTGTACTATTTATTCGGCGTTTTTATCGCAAACATTCTTCACTTTTTTATTGCTGTTCGTCCGTGCAAAGTGTACTCATATTTTTTTTCGGTATGCGACATCGCTAATTTTTTGTTTAGCCAAGGATAATTTTTTTTATAGATTCCATCAGTTCCAACAATTTTATTGATCGTTATATACTCGGGTGGGTATATATATATATATATACTTTTTTCAATTTCATTTTTATATTAATTAATAATTACTAAATGTTAAAACTAATTATTGTTATGTTAAATAACTATAATTAACTATAATTAAAACAACTGTTATAACTAAATGTTAAAATTAATTATTAATTAGTATAAAAAGGAAATTGAAAGAAGTATATAAGGCGTTTAAATATATGTATTTATATATATACGCACACGAGTATATAGTGACCAATGAAATTGTTGGAACTAATGAAATCGATGAAAAAAAATTATCCTTGGTTAAACAAAATACTATACTAATCAATAATTAATTCACTACCATATTAATTAATAATTAATTTCAATATTTAGTTTATATATATATATATATATGAGAGATTTTGTTTTATTAGGCAGAAGGAAATGGTAATAGTGGGGGATGAAAAATACAACACGCGGAAAATAAAGCGTGGGAGGTCGAAAACGAGGTAGGAAAACGTTACTCTTGCACCCGTGAGAGAGAATCTTTCGCTTTCTTATTCCCCTTTAGCGTGTTTATATATATGTATGAGGTGTACATAGGAGGTATTCCAAGCAAAAGTACCGGCTCCACCAACCTCAACCTCTGGGATTTACTTCAAAATTATTTCTCACCGTCCTTACGAGCGTTCAAGGTACCGGTGCAGTTTCTCCAACAGATTTTCTCCGCAGTCAACGGGGAACGATAAAATAAATAAATTAACAAACCTCCACACGAGCCAACAACTCTCGCTATTCTCGGAGGTTCGAAAAGTTCAGAAAAATCCTCAATCGGACAAACAATTATTTTTTACTTTCAATTTCTGAGCGAGGATTCACGTTCGATTTTGTTTGTTTTCCCACTTTTCACTCGCGCATCTTCAAGAGAAAAATTAAGGTGTGAATTGGGGATACTGAAAAGAGGTGGACTGTGATTTTTGATTGGGACGTGCAGTTGGTTTAAATTATTTGAGATCGTTCGTGAGAGCTTGCACGTCATCATCGCGAGAAACGCAACAACGAGGACATTTTTTCAAAAAGTTTCCGAGGTTTTCTGGGATTACGCTGATGACCATCGACATAGAGGAGATCAGTTGGATCAGAATGCCTTGTACAGATATCGAGATTTTTTTATAGGCTTCCTCGCTTTGCTAGCCGGCTCGATTTATCGCCGAGCTTGCGGTCCCTCGCTCCTTTCGCCTCTCTGTCTCTTTTGCTGCTTCTGACTCTCTTCCTGTTTCGGAAGCTTTTCCTTCGGAGCAGAAGTAACGACGGGAAAGTGAGAACGGTGGAAAAACTGCATTCGTCTCGCTTATGCTCAAAAACACACACACACACACATATATAGAGATATATATATAGATATATATATATATATATATATATATATATATATATAAATATATATATATATATATATATATATGGGTGTGGGGACACGTCTGAGAAATGTGTATTCCATTACTGAAGTCTGCTGCATCAAATGAGATCTCCCGCGATTCTTGAGGTTGGAGTGAGAGAAAAAAAACAGAATAAAAAATCACCGACTCGAAGCCACGCTGCAGCGGAGATATTTACGCGTTATTGTAATCTTTTTATTTACTACTTTTTTCCGCCTGTCAAAAACGCGTTAAACTGTCATGAGCTTGACTAGTGAAGTCTAGAGGACCAAACAAATCCAAACTAGTACTTCCAAAATCCAAACTAGTACAAACGAACTAATAGTACTTTAGTTCGATAAAAAATGTTGATACTAATTAATAATATCCAGCTTTTTATAGTCATTTTTTATAATAATTAATTGATAATAGTTAGTTTTTATTACAACTTTTCAGAATAATTAATCAATGACAGTGAATTTTTTTATAAAATTTCGATAACAATTAATTAATAATAGTTCATTTTGATAACAGTTTTTAATAATAACTCCGAGAAATGAATTCCATTAATTTTAATCACAATTTTGTTCGAAATGAATTTCATTCTGGCACGTTATGCTGGAAAACGGTAATTGCGTGGTTACTTTTTGTCGATTTGGTGGAATAAACTTACTCTAACTACGGAAGCTCTCGTTCTAGTTTTGCCAGGGAACAAGTAACTCCATATTTACTTTTTGAGGGTTTGCTGGAGAAAAGTAATTCCATATTTACTTTTTGAGGGTTTGCTGGAGAAAAGTAATTTCATAGTTACTTTCTTCAGGTTTGCTGGAGAAATGTAATTCCATAGTTACTTTCTTTCGGTTTGCTGGAGAAAAAAAATTCCGTAGTTACTTTCTTTCGGTTTGCTGAAGAAAAGTCACTCCATAGTTACTTTTTGATGGTTTGATGGAGAAAAGTAATTCCATAGTTACTTTTTTCGGTTTGCTGGAGAAAGGTGATTCCATAGTTACTTTTGAGGGTTTGCTGGAGAAAAGTAATTCCATAGTTACTTTTTTCGGTTTGTTGGAGAAAAGTAATTCCATAGTTACTTTTTTCGGTTTGCTGGAGAAAAGTAATTCCATAGTTACTTTTTTCGGATTTTCTGGAGAAAAGTGAATCCATAGTTACTCTTTGAGCATTGGCAGGGAAAAATTGATTCCATAGTAACTTTTGGGGGTTACGCTGAAGTAAGGTCACTCCGTACTTATTTTCTGCTATCGTGGACACTTTTTTAGGATCACGCTACCCTATACCACCCCAAGATAATTCTTATCTCCATATAACCATTTTTCCTAGCAGTCTGTCGTGAAAAATAATGGCAAGTGTAACTTTTTCCGAAATTCTTTCGGGCTCCAAATGATGCGGCGACATAGTTGAGAGGTTAACGAATGCGGTTTTTTGCGTGGCTTTTTGAGGGTTTGCTGGGGAAAAGTAACTCCATATTTACTTTTTGAGGGTTTGCTGGAGAAAAGTAATTCCATATTTACTTTTTGAGGGTTTGCTGGAGAAAAGTAATTTCATAGTTACTTTCTTTTGGTTTGCTGGAGAAAAGTAATTTCATAGTTACTTTCTTTCGGTTTGCTGAAGGAAAGTAATTCCATAGTTACTTTCTTTCGGTGTACTGAAGAAAAGTAATTCCATAGTTAGTTTTTGAGGGTTTGCTGGAGAAAAGTAATTCCATAGTTACATTTTGGGGATTTTCTGGAAAAAAGTGAATCCATAGTTACTCTTTGGGCATTGACAGGAGAAAATTGATTCCATAGTTAGTTTTTGGGGTTACGCTGGCGTAAGGTCACTCCGTACTTGTTTTCTGCTATCGTGGACACTTTTTCAGAATCACGCTACCCTATACCACCCCAAGATAATTCTTATCTCCCTATAACCATTTTTCCTAGCAATCTGTCGTGAAAAATAATGGCAAGTGTAACTTTTTCCGAACTTTTTTCGGGCTCCAAATGATGCTACGCCATAGTCGGGAGGTTAACGAATACGGTTCTTTTTTATCCTTCCGGCGGAGTCACCTCTGCGCGTGGAGACTGGAGCTCCTGTACGAGTGAATCGGGCAAAATGCAGTGGACAATTCCTGACGCACAATACGTAACGAGAATGACAAAGTTCGTTGGTCCGCGAAGCAAATGAACCGAGCGCATGTGTTCAAAAGGGAGAACAAGAGAGAGAGAGAGAGGGGGGGGCGAGGCCAGAGAGCAGGAGAGAGAGAGAGTGCGAGCAGGAACGAGAGGGGGCGTGAAAAAGGACGATGGAAATTTTTCCTCTCGCTGATTTTCGCTCACCTCGGCATGTGACAAAAGTTTCCCGTGCTTTATTTTCTCCCTCGACCTCACTTTCGTGCTTTCCTTTTTCTCTACACCTCATCTCCTCTTACTCCCACCCCCTCCAGCCGGTGATTTTTTGTTCCCTTTCTTTGCCGCTAAGCTCGTACGTGACGGTGCATTTCCATAACGCGCAGTATTCTCTCTTCCTCTCTTCCTCTCTCTCTCTCTCTCTCTCTCTCTCTCTCTCTCTCTCTCTCTCTCTCCCTCTCTCACTCCTTCTCTCTCTGCAAATTGTCAATGCGGCCGGCTTTGAAAATAAAATATGCACTCTTTGCTATTCCCTGCTGCTGCTTCTGGTCGCGAGCTGCTCTCGCGGTTTCGAAGGCTAGAGAGCGAGAGAGAGAGAGAGAGAGAGGGAAAGATAAAAAGTGGAGAGCAGAGCACACTAGACACGACTTGTGCACCTTCGTGCGAGTCGGCGATGGACCACGCGAGAGAAGAGAGAAAGCGAAAGAGAGAGAGTGAGAGAGAGAGAGAGAGGCGAGGGTAAAAGAAGGGGATTGCGAGTATAAAAGAGGGAGGTACAGGCGTGATTTAAGGGGTTGTGCAGACGAATAAATTTCGCCAAGTCCTGGTTCCAACGTCCCGCGAGCACGGCTAAAACTCTTGCCCGCAACGTCACCCCACCAAAAACATCCCCTCTCCCCCCCCCCTCTCTCTCTCTCTCTCTCTCTCTCTTCGTCTAACTTGCTCTAGAAACACTGAGACTCTGCACACTGTGCGAAAAATACGGGCGCACACACTTTCTCTCTCTCTCTCTCTCTCTCTCTCTCTCTCTCTCTCTCTCTCTCTCTCTCTGTCTCTCTCATTCCATCTCTCCGGGCATATTCTGCTCCGCGTACTTCGGGCTCGCCCGCAAAATTTTTGTTGGCTCCAGCTTTTTTACCCCTCTGCGCCTCCTCGGTGCATATATATATATATGTGTGTGCGCGCGTTTGTGTGTGTGTAAAGTGCAGCATACCTCGAAACAGCAACAGCGAGCTTCTCGAAGCCGACGCGTTTATCGATATCGCCCTGCGCGAGCCACAGTATCCCTTAAGCTTTATATGCACATAAATGCACACGGAAACATATAAATATATATACACATATATATATATATATATGCAGGAGAAGGGACGCCACAGCTTTCTGCATTCGTTTCAACATTATTTTGTTTGCCGGACCCTCTGCAGCCCGCGCGTCGTCCCTTTTCACTTCCACGTCTTCTCTTCTTATTTTGATTCTCTTACCGTCGGCCGGATCGCAAGATCCTCGGACTACGCGCGAGGAGGTGAATATATATATATATATATATATATATATATATATATATATATATATATATATATATATATATATATATGGAGAAAGGCAAAGAGTTCGCGATAGAGAACTTTAAACGGCATGACAAAACAGTCACAGAATTTATTGAACCCCTAAATATTGAGAAAAAGTGCCTGACTATTTTGAAATGTCAAAACTTAAAAATGAGTCATTTGAAAATAATCTGGCACATTTTCTCAATCTTTAAATATATATATTTATATATGTATGTATGGATGTATGGATGTGTGTGTGTGTGTGTGTGTGCGTGTGTGCTCGTAGAGAGTGATTCACTCATATACAGGGTGAGGCACTAACTGTTGCCACCTTGAATATCTCTGTAATTATCGACGTCACAGAAAAATGTTTGAAACAAACGTTGTACCGTACGAAAGGGGTCATCAAATGCGACCATTTTTTTTTATCTCAGTGGAAGCGCTATCGCACAGCGCCTCACAATGTGAGACGGTACATTTTTTTTCAACTATCTTGTAGAGTATCGAAAACTGCATAAAACATTTATAGGTCAAAGTCGTTCAAGGTCATTTAAGATAAAAAAGTGACATGAACTTTATTTTTATGTGAAATTACCTTTATTCACAGTAGATGTTCAAGGTGATTGCCATTGGAATCAATGCAGTATTGCAATCTCCTCATCACGGATTGTGTAGAATTTCTTATCACTTCGGCACTTATCGAATCACAGGCTCGAAGAATGCTCTCACGCATATCATCCGGCGTAGTTGGACGTACTTTATAAACAAGTTCTTTCAAGTATCCCCACAAGAAAAAGTCCAGGGGCGTCAAGTCTGACGAACGAGCCGGCCACGATACAGCTCCTCCGCGTCCAATCCAACGATTTGGAAATCTCTTTTGCAATTAATTTCTAGCTATCAGCGAAAAATGTGCCGGGCACCCATCGTGTTGTTACCACATTCTGTTTCTTGTTTCTAAAGGTATTTCTTCCAATAACGGACCTAATGTTTCTTGAAGGAATGTGGTGTACTTCCTACCATTAAGATTCCCTTCGATGAAATAAGGGCCTATGATTCTATCCCCAATAATCCCACACCATACATTAACCGACCACGGTCTTTGGTGTGCAACTTGCCGCAGCCAATGTGGATTTTCCGTTGACCACAAATGCATGTTACGCAAGTTAATATTTCCATGATTCGTAAATGTTACCTCATCACTAAATAAAATCCGATTAATAAATGAGCCATCTCTCTGAATCTGGCGTTGAGCCCATCGGTAGAATTCAGTGCGATTCATGAAATCCGTAGCAGTTAATTCCTGGTGGAGACTGATGTGGTAAGGATGATATTTATGACGATGTAGAACGCGTAGAATACTTCTTTGGCTTACGCCAGATTCCCTCGCAATTTGACGAGAACTCGCACAAGGGTCTCGATGAACGGCGGCAAGAACACCAATTTACGTTTCTTCGTGCAAAATTTGAAATGTACGGCGTGTAGGATGAGAACGTTCAGGAAATCTTTCACCGTACAAGTCTCTAGCTCTCACTGCATTTTTCTGACATTCTCCGTAAATTAGAAGCATATCAGTTTGCGCTTCAAAAGAATACATCATTTGCATTCGCTTGATTCATTAATACTAGTCTCACCATTCTTACTATCGTTATCTTGGGTTTGTTTGGGCGAAACATTGTACAATGTTCCGTGTATATTGTAGGTGCCGTTGTTTACATACAAGACAATGGCAAGACTTCGGCGATAAGTGCCGAAGTGATGAGACATTCGTGATGAGGAGATTGCAATACCGCATTGATTCCAATGCCAATCACTTTGAACATCTACTGTGAATAAAGGTAATTTCACATAAAAATAAAGTTCATGTCACTTTTTGATCTTAAATGACTTTGTTTTTTATGCAGCTTTCGATGCTCTACAAGATAGTTGAAAAAAAATGTACCGTCCCATTTAAAAAAGTGGAGGTGAGCTTTACTGTGCGACAGCGCCTCCACTGAGATAAAAAAAAAATGGTCGCATTTGATGACCCCTTTCTTACGGTACAACTTTTGTTTTAAACATTTTTTTGTGACGTCGATCATTACAGAGATATTCAAGGTGGCAACAGTTAGTGCCTCACCCTGTATATATATATATATATGTATCTTTGGCTTCCGATGTAATAACTAAAATTTGCAATCGCCTGCCAAATAATCCAGCCTCTACTTCCAAACCCTTCAAACACAATTCGCCTTTTCACAACTTCGATTTTCAAATATGCACAATTCAATTTTCCACCAACGCAAAGTAATCGCGTTTTTCGTCTCCGAATAAAACGTGACAGGTAATATAGAAATTTGCAGGTAGACGAAGAATCGACCAAGGAAAAAAAGGAGAAAAACGATTACGCTGCATGCGCTCACTTTAATCAAGAATGGTCCCTCTGATCTCTCGAGCATACGCCGGACGCGAGGAGTTCCAACACATGTTATCGCGCGAAAGACTCTCTCTCTGGCATCTGTTCATATGTATGTGACGTGTTTTACTTATCTCTTCGTTATACAGGCCGCGCACGCTTTCAATCCCCTACGTACATGTATACGTCATATATATATACATATATATATATATATATATATATATATATATATATATATATATATATATATATATATATACACGCGTCTACATATCTCCGTCTGTAGTACATCCGGTGCTACGTATCATATGAGTACATATGAAATCTGTCGCGAATCATCTTTGTACATATATAGATGTATGTGTATGCGTGCCAGAGCCAGGGTTCACTTTTCCTCATCGTCGTTGTCGGCGCCGTCGTCATCCCCCTATCACTTACCCCATCCCCCACCTACACTCGTTTCCACGCCGTCTACCTGTTCTCGTATTCTCAAATCTGTACACTGTACACGTATATACATATTGAAAAATTCAAATATACACAAAATATAACCTGTTTTTATACACTCACGAGGATTTGTAACCCTTCGATTGCACACTTTCGCCACGAACCTCTGACACATGGGCACATGGGGTCAATCCGACCCCACAAGTTTCTCGGATCGTTGTATTTCGGTAAAAATCCATTTTTTTTTGTAGAGGCGTTTTTTGTAGTCAATGATCCTTATTTTATGGCCCAACATTTATTTTTTAAGAAAGAAAAAAAAATAAGTGCCTAAACGTACGTTCAAAGTGGGAGATGCGTTGAAAAATGCGTACTTGCACCAAAAAGATCGTCATTTTTCTTTCTTCTAAATATGAAAAAAGTATTTTAAGGTTTTTAAAGAGGAAGGTTTATAGATACGAAAGAGACAGTGTTGATCCAAAAAATCGATACCAAAAAATATTTTCACTTTCCCCGCACTACCGGGGTTTACTCGACCCCGCATACCCGGGGTTTACTCGACCCCAGGACCGTTTTCGACGGATGTCCTTAGTACACGGGCAAGATGTAAGATAGGGGCCGAGTGTCCACCTATAGACTAGGAGTGGGGAAACATTCGAGCGCCGCACTGCGCTTGAAAATGGAGTCAAAATGACCCAGTGTGCGGTTGAAGGGTTAATATTAATTTGGGCTTTAGGGGGAGGGTGAGTTCGTACTCGAGGGGTAGAAATTAATTGGTTGGGTTTTATGCAGAAAAAAAAAGTTATCGAAATTTATCTTTGCATCTGGGCCAAAAATGAGTGTATTTTCTGAACCGGAGGTCATTGGTTTTTCGTTTCGATTTAAAGCGCCGTTTTGAGCACCTTCTCTTCGCAATCGTCTGCTCTAAAAACTGCAGCTAGATTCGTCGAGCTACGAATATTTTTCCATTTCTGGCAGAATTTCAATATTGGACCATCGATTTTCGCGATTTTTTTCCGTACTTTGCCTATTTCATCGGCCATTTTTCAAGTGCACTTTTCGGGGAAATTAATCGAGATATCGGGATGAATCCAACGGCATTCTCCATGTCTACAAAGGTCTTTTTTAAAAGCAACCCCATTGAGTTTACTTCACTGAAATAGAACCGACGCTACGGCTGTTTGAAATTTCGCGATTTTGGCAATTCGGAAAAGTGGCCAAAAGGGTCGAATTCTTTTTCCGGCCTCTTAAACTATTTTAAGGGTGTATCCGATGGGTAATTTTCCGTTGATTACGAATATCACTGAGTTTCTTTTTCCTGAGCTCAAAGTTATGCCAGCTGATCGCGAAAAACATCTTTTCTCACACTTCTAACAATTTTTTATGAAAATTGAAAGTTTGGGGAAAGTTAATTGTGATTTTGTGTTCAGAGGGTAAAAGCACATCAATTTTGACTTGGAAAAAAATAGTTAATATCCAGAAAAAAAGCGCACTTCGGCCAAACAAATGTTTCCTCACTCAATCGGCGCTCATATTTTTTCATTTTGATTTGATCCTTTGGTCTGCGCTCAGTCTTTTCGTAATCGTTTACTTTTGAAAATTCCATATCGATAATCGAGCGACAATTATTATTAGATTTTTGGCACAATTTCAAAGTTGGAACATCGATTTTCGGGAATTTTTCCACATCTTTTTCCTTTGTCTGTTTATCGGCTATTTCCGAGTGCACTTTCCGGGAAAAATAATCGAGATATCGGGATGAACCAAGTGGTATTCTTCAAGTCTACCAAAATCCTTTTCCAAGACCCCCAATAAGTCTCTGTGACTCAAATAAAACCGGCGCTACCGCTGTTTGAAATTTCGGGACTTTGCCGATTTTGGAAAACTGGCCAAAAGGGTCGAAACATTTTTCCCCCACTTTTATAAAATTTCCAGGGTCTACACGGTGGAGAAATTTCAACCAATCACAAATACCCACATGCAAAAATGTTATTTCGAAGAAATTCGACTACGCGAGAATCGTCCTGATATCAACCAATTGCCTCCATGCCGAGCATTACGTCTTCACACAGCTAAAACCTCTTGAATCAGTGAAGTTGTTCATTTGCAGATATAGACAATGAAATATTGGAATGAACTACTGAAATATTTAATTGTGAATATTCGTCACTTCGACAGAATTTGCGGAATGGAAGAACGTAAATGGCTTTACCTTAACGATAAGTAAATATCCTTAAAATAAGCGAATATTTTTTTTTTTCAATAAATAACGCATTGGCAAGCTGAATGACGGATTTACTCGGCCCAAGTAATTTTTTTAGTACAGCGTCATCTTTCGATACATGAGAGTATATTCCTCTGAAGGTCATTCCATACACAAACATGTACATTTATATATACATTAGGGTGGATAAAAAAAAAATTCTTTCGCGGTACTCAACAGAAAATGTTACTACGTTATGAAAAAGTAATTCATATATAATTTGAGAGATCTGAACATTTTTTTAGGTAGTGCTCGAACGACTTTTAATTTTTTTTCTCGATTTTTCCTCAATTTTTTTCCCCGCCAATAGACATCATAATAATATAATTAAATTAATTAATCCAGCTTATGTTGAAAGAGATTTTCGTCGAACGATTGGGTATCATTTTTCCGTAAATAATTTTGTTTCAATGCTGCCCACTCCAATCGCAATTTCTGTAACCTTTTGAAATTGATGCAACGTTGAAAAATTTATATTCCGGTTTCGCTCCAAACATTAGTTATTTTGTCGATAACGTTTTGTGTTCTCTCTCGAACAGAACATTTAAGGGGAGATGTACACCTAGGAGCCGCAAAAAGGTCATTTTTGTGAATTTTTTCAAGGAAAACTATTTGAAATTTCGGATTGGGGTTTTAATTATCTAAAAGTATATACATTCAAAAAAATGTTTAATTTTCTTTATTTAAAAATATCAAAAATATACAAGGATATTGTATGATCCTTGGAGCGTCGTAAAAAAATCTGCGTATACGGTACCCACTGGCATTTATTAAAAAATCATCTGAAAAAAAAACCAAAAAGATTATTAAATTAGATACTATAATCTAGCACTTGTCATCCCCGATTTTGAAAATATCAATTTATGACAAAATGGCGGACGTTCGAACATAAATAGTGATTTTTGGGCCAAGAATTAGTTATTATTTTGCCTACAAAACAAAAACTAAGTAACGGAAAAAAAAATCCTATGACAAGTACTAGATAATGGTGTATAGAATAACCACAAAAAACCTCAAGGCAATCGGTTCATTGGTTTTCGAGAAATTTTGGGTACCGATTTGAGAAACGTGGTTTTGAGAAAAACGCGTTTGAAAATTTGGGAATGAATAAATCATGAAATTTGTCAACTTACATGGAATCATAGATACCAGGCCCATGGTGTAGGTCTTCTACGGTCGACGGAATGTTCATAGCTTCTAAATCCTCGACCATCTAGGTGTATATCTCTCCTCAAGAGTATTATGATGATGCAAGCATAGACTTAATGCTTCTCTATTCGTGGGCAATTTTCGCTCCACAAATTCTTCGATTTCCAACCCGATCAAATAAATTTCGGCACTTTCACTATCCTCCAAACCCGCCGTCATTTTTTACATTTTTATTTTTACGTGTACTGTGACGTACCTCAATACAGCAACTGCTGGAAACAGTCAAACGAATCGCGCAAAAAACTTACGGACAGTCAGAGAAACCAAGGTGCAGTAGCGTCAACAGCGCCGCGATTTGTAACTCTCGAATCTGTATGATTTTGTTTTCTAACTCCAAAACAACATATTACTCCAAAAAAACATGCATACTTGTTAGACGTTCAGTGATGTAAACACCGTCTTCTTGTTCATTAAGTGGTTGATATAAATTTCACAACCGAATTACGTATATTGATTCTTAATCTGCAAATACAAATTGTTTATGGTAAAAAAAAATATTTAAATAAAAATTGTGTATTGTTACAGAAAAAATTAAATCAAGACTTACATTGGATCACGCACTAACATTTTCTGCATCGAGATAAAAAAAATTAATACTCCGTTAATCATTAAAAAAAAAACATGAAAAAGGCGTTTGGGCACTAACTAAAAAATTATTTAGAACCCTCAAATTTTGCAAAACTCCCTGTTTCTTAACATGCTTCAATTTTCCGTTGAGAAAAAAAATCGATTTTTATTAACCACCCTAATATACATGTGTGTGTATGTGTGTGTGTGTGCGTGCGTGCGTGTGCGTGCGTGCGTGTGTGTGTGTGTGTGTGTGTGTGTGTGTGTGTGTGTGTGTGCGTGCGTGTGCGTGTGTGACTGTGTATTGGCATGTATAGAGTAAATAAAGTACACTATGCAATCTATAGGGAGACCGGTTGGCGTAGACCATAGAGTGTTGCTATACAGAGCTGACGATGCGTTTAATTAAACCGGCTGTCGCCGCCCCATCTCTTGGCGCATTGTTTCATTCCACGAGCCTGAAAAGTTCTGTTCTCGACTAGTGTGCGTTGTGTCCTGTAAATGTGTTCGTATCCGTTGGTGTTTTGTGTGTGTACGTGTGTGTGTGTGGGGTGAGCATTTGCACACGTCCCTTCCATGCCCCTGTCCTCTCGTTCGACCTAAGCCTCGGCTGTGTGTGTGTGTGTGTGCGTAGAGCTTTGTTAAGCTCAAACTCTCGTTTGCTATACCATAGTTACAGCCAGAGGCCTCGAATCATCTCCCTGCTCCTCCCCCTCCCCCATCTTTGGTCCTACTCAATCCTCTTTTGCATCCCTCGCACAATATCTCTTTTCTCCCTCTGGAAGCCTCTTTTCACTTTTCCGCCTCTACGAATGTAGGTACACACGTGTGTTGGATGGATTCTCGTATGGCTGTCCTCTTCTCGCCCCCCCCCTTCGGTCTGGCTGGGCTCGTCGTCGAAGCCACCCCTTGTCAACTTCACTGTGCACACATACACCCGACTACATTTACCAGACAACAATGCGACGTTATTTGTTGCTCATTTGATGGACAACACAAGAGAGCGAGAGAGGAAGCAATGTCACTAGTCGAGAGCACTCTCCTCTTCTCTTCTCTCTTCACTTCCGTTCTTTTTGTTTTGTATGGCGTTTTTCCTTTTTTTTTAAGTCTTTTTTTATTGTTCATTCCTTTGGAGCTCTTTGTCTCGCGTTCGTTAGATATCATATGCCTATCCGTTATTAGCGCGTGGCATTTGTTCAAAGCAGGCTTTTGTGTTGGCCGGAAGTGCGGCAGGAAGCTCGTCGCACAGTTCGTATGCGCGGGCGCGTTTTCTCGATACTGAGCATCGGAATATCAGCCAGATTTCCTCCAGCAAGATATCTTTTTTTTAATCTTGGGTTTGCTATTTTTCCTCCTTTAAGTGCATCTTCGTACGCCTTTTGAATTTGCGAGCCTGTCGATGTTTTCCCACGCACTCAGATGCAAACCCTGGGCTGAGCGGTCACCCATCCGAGTATTCCTTCATGCCAAAGCTGCTTGGGGACTGCGTCGAAGCGTTCACCAATGTCGGCTCTTCGGGTACTGCAATAGGATTGAAAAATGACACCTGGGCGGTTTTCATAGTCCAAATGTGGCGGATGGTATTTGGCGAATGAAAATTCCGGGCATACGTATGATGGGAACTCGACGATCGTATGGGTAAACGGTCGGCAGGCAGGATACACTCGGCACTGCGGAAGATGAGTTTCACGAGGCGAGCGATCCGTGTACAATGTACAACACGTAATAACCAATATGGACAGGCATTGACAATACAGGGTAACTCCGATGATGACCTCAGGATGCAGCAGAAAGCCAGCTAGAGTGGTTATGAAGGTTCAGTGTGGGCAGAATGGCGGTACAGGGTGGGGGTTGGGGGTTAATTGCCATGACTATGTATAATCCACGTATTTCGTATAGCCAACCCGTGGTGGCTAACCTGCGGGGTAATGTGCGAAGGTATGCATATAGTAGGGAAGATTGACCGCAACAGAGGCCACATGCACAGTATGCGCGCTTGCCTCTCCGCTTCAGCCATACCTACCCGACGAGCCCTGCTGTCCTCCCTTCTCTCGTCAATCGGTTCATCGAACATCACCCCTATGCCCTAATTTCATGATTCTCCCACGGTGTCTCCGTTCACTCGCACACTCGCCACGGGAGTAACCTCCCGCGGTGCTGCTCCTGCGACGCACACCAACCCGCTGAATTGCCAATGGATATGGTTCTCGATGGGTCGCAGCTTCTGGAGAGTTAAAAAACTTGCAGGGTCTGAAATACGCGGGAGCGGTAGGTAGAGTTCCACCGTCATTCGCTTTGGCAATTTTTCATGGATACCCGGTTGATGGAACAAAAATGTTGTTGGGTGGCATTTAATCTACATATCTTCAAGTATGTTTAAAAAAGCTGGATTGAGGTAGTCATCTTTGTCTGATGGTGTTCTGTGGCTTACAAGTGTTTTCTTCCAATGTTTCACCTTGCAACGAAGATTCGAAATAATTCAAGTTCCAGGTGAGATTTGCGATCGTTTCAAAAAAATTGATTTCTTAAAAAAAAAATAGCTGTCATTTTTTTTTTGAAAAAAGGTTGCCATGTTTTAAAAACCCTCTCCATACTTTGATGTGAAATGATGTTATGAGGATCTAAAAATAAATTCAAGTCCGTCGGTGAAGAATTGTAGAAGGTGTAGGAATTTGAGACGGGAAAAAGTACTGCCCCTGATCTGCCTTCCCTAGATAATATCAGGCTTTGGTGGGGCCTTCCACCCTGGATTAGGTTCGCAATGTAACGGGTCTGAGGCTAAGTCCCGATCCGCCGTTTCCTTTCTGGGGAACTGATCAGGAACAGGCCGGAGTACAAGCGGTAAATGACCAGGACACTTGTAGGGAATAGATGGGGAAATTACCAGGAACAACCGAAGAAATAAAAAATGACGTTTCAGCGTTTTTGAAATCCTTGAGGTAAAATCGGGAGTGTATTTCATTTAGTACTTCGACACCGTATTGTTTGTTGGTTATCTACTTGCTTATGTATTGTTTGTTGGTTATCTACTTGGTAGTTTATGAGTGTATACATACGCTTGCTCGCATTTCCCGATAGGCGAAGAGATAGAAAAACGTACACAGATCACAATCCGAGCGAAAAAGACCTAGAGTGCAAAGGGTTATTTCGCAAGTATCGCAAAATCATAAGCATATGCAGGCTGTAAGCATAGCACTGCTCTACGTGGTACAACTCACAGGGCGAACTTTTATCCTCGTACGATGGTACCTTGCTTACGCGAAGCGCTTCGTTTGTAGTCACCTAGCGGATTGTTGGCGAAATACATTTAGGTAATGTCTTCCCGGCCGGAACACTGATATTTCCCAACATGGCGACAAGGCATTCAAAAACCACGAATGACCTGCTTTACTTGTTTGCCTCATCAAATAATTTGGCTTTTCTTTATGCTCGAATCAGTAGTTCGAATTGGCTCGAATCATTGATGAAATGAATGCTTTCAATGATAAATTGAATTACAACAGATGTATTAGTTTCATCCCAATCAATTATATACATCTTTGATGAGGTTAAAAGCAAAGTAGATTTTCTTTAGTTCTTAAAGACAGGCTTCACTTTTCAGAACATGTCAATGTTCTGGCCGGGTAGACATTACGTGAAGATGTACTTGCTCGCAATGTATCCCGGCCAGAAGATTGTCATTTCCAAACATAGAGGGCAAGCCGTAAAAAACGATTTTGCGGTCTTCCTGGTTTGTTCCATGGATGGTGTCAGGTAACTCGGACAAGGCAAGTCTGGTCAGGGCCGAGCACAAAGTAGGGAATGCCCGGTCACATTTCCGCACGGGTATCAGACGAAGGTGATTCGCTTCATCCAACTTTAGCGCCGCCATTCTTTTACTAAATGTTCTGATTTTTCAAAAAGGTACGTGGAGATATGTAGATTGAAGACCACTACACAGAATCTTCATTTTACCAACTAGGTATCTATAAAAAAAAATCGAAATGCATCTTTGTCTGGCATTTGAACTGGTAGTCCCCTTAGTAATCAACAAACGCAATGCTCTAATGGGACTGGACAAAGTTATTTGCGCAGTTCTCTTATAGAGTTTCCATGATGATGTTATCTTATCCGTAACTTGGTCATCCAAATCGCCTGAATTTATTGATTCAACGGGTTTGCGTTGACTTGGTGGAAAAACAGATCGATGTTGTATATTTTCTTCTGAAGAGAATATTGGGATGACAAGGTCGGGAATTGACATACAATTTATACATAGCCTCACCAAGTTTGATTTTTTTGTTAATCGAGAAATATCGATAAACAACGTAATTATTATTTAAACAAAGTGCCGCCGTTGGTGCATGGCCAATCGGTGTAGGTGGTTCTGACAACTAGAATAATCTGAAATGAAGAATAAAGAATGTACTTTTAGTATAATAATAATACTCTCGTACAAATCGATACTTTTTTGATATTTTTAAAGTTACGAAAATGTCACAAGCAACACCACTTGAGTATTCGATTTCGTTGAAACTCACAGATGTGATAAGGCATTGAAACATATCAGGCACGTATTTAGTTTTATAGGCGAAAAGACGGTCTTAGAGGGAGAAACCACCCATCAAAAAAGACATGTCACCCCTTAATGTATTTCCAATGCTTTGTAGTGGATTTTTCTTCGCTTTTCATGAGAAGAATTTTGGTTTTTCTCTTATTCAGATCGGTGGACTGCTTGTGGGTGAAACTGCGAAATTACCCTTCGACCTTTGAGGGGTGGTTTTCCCCCTTAAAACGGTTTTTTCGCTGATAAAACGTGTCTAATAGTTTTCAATGCTTTATCTCATATATGAATTTCAACAAAATCGAAGGCGGACACTTAAGTGATGTTCCTTGTCAGAGAAGCATCGCAACATTATATAAAGGTTGACTCAAGGCTCGGATACAACGATTTTTTTCTGCCTGCCAAGGGAAACAATTTCTAATTGTCATCAAAAGTGGAAGACCCAACAAAAAATGGAATATCCTATGACACACCCACACACTTCCCTTGACACAGATTTCTGCTCTCTACAGAGTTTCAATATTTATCGCGAGATTATTTCACGATCGTTTTCCGTTCAAGATTTTTCCACTTTCCACTCGAAGCCGCGACGTATTAAAGCCCAAACACACCCCTATACGCAATCGACCTGCTCTCCCCATCACATATAGATAATCATCGACCTACACTCCGTTTTGTCGGATTTTACCACAACTCCCTATACTTTATCAAAATTCATGTTTCTCTCGTCGATTTTTTTTCGTCCTTGTCAGCTATATGGCGAATTCCACTCTTTTTTACGTAATTGATTGTCACAGTATTGTCAGTCGCATGCGATGATGCGGCAATGAAAAAAATTGTATCCATCGATGCTAGAGGGAAAAAAGGGAGGGAAAAAACATTGTCGACAATTCCGCCGTTTAATTTTTTTTTAACCACGAAAAAAGTAAATGGCTCGAGGATGCATGCACGTGTTCGGGGTGTTGTATATCGCCTAGGGCGATTTTCCATTATCGACATTGTTAATCCGCCTGAAACGCGAGTGATAATATTCACGAGAGAACGCATATGTTCCTATCTCATACTCGTAACTCTCTGTCTCTCTCTGTCTCTCTCTCTCTCTCTGGCTCTTTTACCCCGACACACTGAAATAACTCTGATGACCCTCGACATATCTGCCTGCTCCTATAAAACGTCAGTTTAAAAGCTTATCTTTTTTTTCGTTAAAAAAACCCAAATCCCCATTTTATTTCCCGTCGTGTAAAAAAATGCACGTCAGCACGTTTGCGCGTGCTGATTCGATCAAAAGGATGTCACGGGTAGAGGCGCGTGATATTCCTTTTCGCCGGTTCGTCCGCGCTGCATATACTTTCGTTCTTTATTTTAGCCATCTTTAACCCAGTTCCGTCCAAGTTCACCGGGGTAGCGAATTCTTTTCGTTTCTTTCCCGCGTTGCCTGGCACGAGACACAAGAGGAATGTTCGCTCTTCCACCAGGCAATATTCAGGATGCCCGTGCTCGCGGTATCAGCATCTGCCCTCGGAAGATGTTCATAAAAGTCTCGTTTCTTTTTTTCACTTTGTTCTGTTCCGTCGACTCTGCCAGTATCGTAGGAAAAAAAGTAAAAAGAAACGACGAGCGAACAAAAAAAACTCTTCGAAGGACCCGCGTGATTATATTGGACTTGCGTTCCATTGGTCCATCGAGAGAGAACGACATTGCAGATTTATGTTCTGAGTGAAATACGAAATGATGCAGAGTCTCGAATGGGAAAAAAAGTTGAAGAGAAACACAGAGAGGGTCAGAGAGAGAGGGAGAGAGAGTGAGTGAGAGAGAGAGAGAGAGAGAGAGAGGGAGGGAGGGAGAGAGAGAAATGGAAGAGGAAGGTAAATAGTATTGGAAATGGAACTTATCGAGCCAGTCCATCGTACATGGAGTTTCGTCATTTCTCTCGAGTTCTCTCGTATCCGCGTTGTGCACCTCGTACGAAGAGTAAACTCGGACGTATGGAATATTGCTGCCGGACAGTTTTGAAAATCTTCGTCAAGCAGGCTGCACACGGAATCGTGAGATAAATGTAGAGGAGAGAGAGAGAGAAAGAGCGAGAGGGGGAGAGAGAGAGCGAGAAAGAGGGGAGGGGGGGAAGGAAAAAGATTCCATCTGTACTAAAACGCCTTCATGATTTTGAAGCCATACGACTTCAAAGACCATCCTCCCAGTCACCTATGTCTCCATACTCCACATTATACAAAGGCTTCGAAACCACCGTCAGCTGAACGCAAGCATATTTGTACACTGAGAAAAGAAATCATTGATCCAATATCATTGGTGTTATTGAATGAAATTTCGTTGATTCAATTGTAAAATTCTTGGTGTAAATAATCGGATTTATTAGTCCAAACAAAACGCTATTGACTTCAATAACATGATAGAATAAAATAAAAAATTCATTCGAAAGATATATTGTTAGCCAAGAACAATATATTATTGAAACTGTCTAAAAAATTATCGCGAAAAAATTATATAGTTTTGAATGCATTTTTTGCAATAAACAAAAAAAAGCCATTCAATTGGGTACACAAGAATAATTGAATTTCGCTCGTTTGATTCAGATAAAATTTCTATTGAGTACTTAAACGCCGGAGAAACTCTAAAGAGCATCGCTCCCTGGCCTGTGGCTAAGATCATAGTGTAGTATCTGTTCTTACCAGTTGAACATCTGATATTCTCTCTATGGATATTCCATTGGATTTCTGATATTCTCTCCACTATTATCGTGGATGATAATTCTAATGCTCACTTTTTATTTAAGATTTAAAACAATTTGAAAAACCCACGTCCCATGTCATATTCGTTTCGATGCAGTAAAGAAATAATTAATTCTATTGATTACATTTTTGTACGAAGTAAAGAATGTTGTAGCAAACGCTTAATTATTTCATCCATACATCTACGGATTGTCTATAGAATGATTTCAATATAATATAATTTAATTTGAAGGATAATGTAGGGAGAACTTGTAATGTTCACAGAACAGAAGATCTTTTTCAAATGAAATAATTTGTTATTTAAATCAATCACATGTTCCAATATTTTATAGCATTGTAACAATCTCATATATCGGTGGCACTCCGCAGCAGCACATTTATTTGGATCAATCAATATATATTTTTTTATTCAATTGGTTTTTTTCCTCAGTGTACGAAGATACACCTTCCAGGACTGCCCTGGGCCTAAAATCAACGACTCTTTCTAAAATAATTAAAGTTCCGTCCTCAAAACAGCCAAGATTGCTAGTATTCGACATTACGTACATACGAAGAGTACAAAATATCCTTTCCCCTCTAGACACAGCCTTGGATACGACGAATCTCGTGCCAGGTTCCCTTTAGTCCCTCTCTTCCCTATCCTCACCGAAACCTACAGACGTCAGAGTAAATGCAATTACCTCTCTACCTATGTAGCAAACTAAGTTAAACTTGTGACCGGGGCTTGGCCCAAACTGTTTGCATTATGTATCCTGGTCGCTGGTCGGAGTGAAGCGAGGGAGAGGGTTTTGGCTTCGAGGCTCTCGCCCGCCGGTGTATATGCACCCTCTGAATACGGTGAAACGCGAGAGTGACGCCCTCTCGGCCGCCCATCCACCTTCGGTGAGTTTCTGCGAGAGGGGATAGCGCCGGTGCACGGACCACTCTCTCCTCTTGCATTTATATGTGCTAAAGCCTCGCTTCCGGTTCTGCTTGATGGACGCGTTCCTTTCACTGTGTACACATTCAGTATATATATATATATATATATATATATATATATATATATATATATATATATATATATATATATCAGGAGAGAAAGGGCGAGACGCAGTTGAAGGAACGATAATACCGGTCACTTTGAAAATCCATTCATTCTTTGAGAAAGAGGGGAAAAAAATGTTTGCATTCCTTCAAGTTTTTTTCTTTCCTATGACGTCCACCCAGGTGGAAATTCCAACATACACTTTCCTTAATTGCAAAGTGTCTTTGACAAGCAGAATTTAAGGCTGAATTTTTTTAGAAGAAAAGACAAGTGAGCCGAGTAAACATTGGGGTATCTTTTCATATATATTTGAAATGTGTAAAAAAAAATTCAACATGAAACAATAAATAACTGCGAATTTATCAGCCCGCAGTCCCCAATCGGCGGGAAACATCCAGCTCGTAATTTTTGACTGAACCTAATAAACGAATAAAATGTTCAATTGTCATGTATTTTTCTTCTGGGTGAATTAAGAAAAAGCTGAAAAAATCGTGAAATTATAAATGTTGAAAATGTTGGAAAAAAAATGTGTTACAAAAAACAGTTCACCGTGCTATAAAAATGATTTAAAAAGACTTTTCACATGACTTTTTGAATTCACCGAGAAGACATTTTCATACTGAAGAAAATAAACTTTGGTTTGACTCAATAGGCCGTTTAGTTTTTTCGCTATCTCGCCCGCCAATTTGGGAAAATCCTGAAAATGAAAACTGGAGAAAAAGCGCTTCAAAGTTTCCAATAGGAGGAACTATCAATGTCAAATATCAATCGTTTCTCTGCTTTTAGCCTTGTATCTTCGAAAATATTTGCAATTGGCCTCTGCAACTCTGTAAAAATATTCTTGAATAGTTTATCTATCGATTTAAGCAATTAAAAAAAAGATTTTACGGACGTTCTAATTCTGGCTCCCACCTTAAGGAGAGTTGAACGAGAGGGCTGGAAAAAGAAGATAGACGTCTTAAGAACCCTTCGAAAGCATCCAAGGTAGTATTGTAGTCTGGAGGCCTAAATTTCGGGCCTTTTTTCGGGCTTGATAAAAAGACTATATTTTTACCATCCGTTTATTTACAGTTTTGTTATTTATGTTTCAAAAACTCACGAAAAAAAATTGTGCAAGAAATATCAAAGTTGAAGAGGTTATAGGCATCTAAATATGGCCGTGAAAAAAAGAGCTGAGGCAGTTCACATGATTCTAAAGCTCCCATCCATCTAAAACAAAAATAAAAGCAATTTTCTTGATGAATAAAAATGTCATTGTGGCGGATACCAAAGAGCAAAAAATGTATGGCGACTGTCTGGAAAAGAAGTTAATTTGTAGCCTATTCTTTTTTTCAAAGATCAATGTTTTTTTAAATAGTAGTTATAATAATTCTGTAATGCTGGAGGTAAGGATGATAGAAGGATATGTACTGAAGGTCCATACCAAATTTGCAATCAATCCGTTAAATAGAACTCGAGATTTTATGTGAATCATGTTGAAAAAAGTCGTTTCGAGAAAAACGCGTTTAAAGCTGTTATATGTGTACATGTTATATTTATATTATATTTATATTTATATTATATTTATATTTATATTATATTTATGTTTATATTATACTTATATTATATTTATATTATATTAACATTATATTTATATTAATATAACTTACGTTATATTAATCGGACATTTCTGCCTCGTAAAGTGTGCCTGCCTCGACTTTGAGATGATGATTTGCTGAACCTCGTTCTTCCCTTCGAGCAGTTCTAGCTTCCTTAGAAGTTTCGAAAGTTCTTAGCTCCGCCGGTCGATCCTATTCTGGTCTCGTTTCAAATCGCTCACCCATGTAAATATTGGGAATTCCGAAATTTCCCTTTGAGGCCATATTTTTAAGGCAATTTCTAAACTAGAATACTGCCTCAACGGGTCTGCTTAGAGCCGAAAAAACGGGTCGGTTTTCAATATTTTTGTGTGACGAGAGTATTGAGGTGACGAGATCGGGATTTTAGATACAATTAATAAATAGTCTTGCCAAGCTTAAATTTTCTTTGTATTGAAAAATATTGATAAACAATGAAGTTATTATTGCTCACATAAAGTGCCGCCGTCGCTGCATGGCTAGGGTGTAGTTGGTCCCGGCAACTAGACAAATCTGAAATTAGAAATTAAAAAAGTGTACGTTGAGTACAATAATACTTTCGTATAACCGGATACTTCGTTGATATTTTGAAAATTACGAAAATGGCAAGCTGTAGGAAAAAGGTGGATTTTCCAGGAAAAAAAACAACTTCAAAAATTTCTTATCAACAAATCGATAAACATGTACACAAAATCGTCCGATTATATAATAGAAATGATTATGAACTATGCTCTGTTCGAACTTGAAGTGAATCGGACCAATAGATTTTGAGATATGACCTACACCGTTTCATAAAAAATAGTTTCGAGAAAAAAGCAGAAAAAGACGAAACAAGGCGTATCAATCAAATGCGGCGGTATTTTTGACCGAAGGGTCAAATATGGGTCATGGGTAAAAAATGCTGTCACATTTGATTGGTACGTCCGATTGTTTATGGGGTCTGCATAAGCTTGAGACTTCGAATATACAATTTTTTTGCACACTTTCATAGCATAGGAACTTGAATTTTTTTCCCATAACATTTTTGGAAAGGTTTCAGTAAATGAACCAGTCGTGGCGACTTTTGTGAAGCAACCGGCCCGGTGCGATTTATTTTTTCTTCTTTTGCCTTTTCTTCGAAACTATTTTTTATGGAACGGTGCAAGTCGTATCTCAAATCTATTGGTCCGATTCACTTCAAGTTTGAAAAGCATAATTTATAGTAATTATAAAATTTATTATAAATTTGTTATAAAATTATGATAAAATTTATCAAATTTAAATAATTTCTATTGTAGAATCGAACGATGTTGTTTACATGTTTACTGATTTGTGGTAACAAATGATTAAAGTTGTTTTTTCCTGTAAAATCGCTCTTTTTTCAAAATGTAATGTAACGTAAATTTCAAAATGTCTATTGACTCTAATTGTTTTAGTTGATAGAAGCAGCAACAATGTTAGTGCTGGTGGATAATCGGGCATGTCTAGCCCCGTCTGACTAGATGCAGCCTTTACTACTGGCACTTTCTACTCACAATCAGACAGTGGTAGTAGTGCGAGTCCGCGTGTGTGCAGCCGGTCGCTTCATTTCCAGGCCCATCGGCGGCACATGCGGGTCCCGTATACGTGCAACCGATTAATAGGTAGCGGGCTATACCTGGATAGAAGTTCAAAACGCATCGGCAACTCTTTTCCCTGCTGGGCTGTGTTTACAGGGTGTCCCTCTTATCTCTGCCACTTGAAATAACTCGGTAATTATCGACGTCACAGAAAAATATTCCAGACAAAAGTTGTACGGTGTGCACGGAGCCATCAAATGGGACGAAATTTTTTTTCGTTGGAGGCGGTGACGCACATTGAAGGTCACCTCCATTTTTTAAAAATGGATTGGTACATTTTTTTCAACCGTCTTGCGAAGCACCTCAAGCCGCATAAAAACATTAGGGGGTCATAGTCGTTCAAGGTCATTCAAGGTCAGTATCGATGATACAAATCTAAATGGGTGACCTTGAATGACCTTGAACGACTTTGACCCCCTAATGATTTTTATGCGGCTTGAGGTGCTCCACAAGATGATTAAACAAATGTACCATTCCATTTAAAAAAGTGGAGGTGACCTTCACTGTGCGTCATCACCTACACCGAAATGAAAAAAAAATGGTTGCATTTGATGGCCCCCTACACACCGTACAACTTTTGTCTGGAACATTTTTTTGTGACGTCGATAATTACCGAGCTATTTCGGGTGGCAGAGATGAGTGGAACACCCTGTATAAGTATGAGTGTGTATAAAAAAGTTGCTGCTTTTTAGTGTTCTTCACGTTTGATCGAGGGCCTAAATCTGAATGACATTTTTGAAAATATCGATTTTTGGTTTTTGACGAATTCTCGAAATATAATATTTACAAAAATATTCTTAAAAAATGTTAAGTCGTTCAACATTAAGGTAGTTACCGGCGTTTATATGTAGGTTCCGCGAACCGGCGAACTTTCAACGCGTTTTTCTCAAAAGAACTTCTTCAAGATGGGTGACCACGATAGCTCAAAAATCCCTGCACAGACCAACTTAAAATTTTACAACCTTCTTTTACATATCAATGAGCAGTGCTGGAACGAAGGATTTTTAATTCAAAGGAAATTGAGGGTTTTTTTTCACCGAAAATCGATACTTTCACTTCGGACTTCTGCCATTAAAAGAAAAATCAATATTTCATTGAATTCTTCGTCCAAGCACTAGATCATTTCATCCAAAAACCAAATGCGTTTTGTTTTGGTATTTTGAAGCATTTGTTTTCGAGCAGAGGTGGTCACCACAAAGGACGTTTTTCAAACAGTGTTCTACCACGTTTATAAATACTTTTCAATACAGAAATTGTAAAACATACTTGACATACTCTTCAATAATAAAAAAATAGATAATCTGTACACGTTTTTCCAGAAAAAAATTGCGAAAATTCCTATTTTTCCGGCTACAAGCTAAGTGTAATACGTTGAAATAGAGAATTAATTGTATCCCCTACAAGAACGCGATCAAAATAAAATTATTTCTCACCATTGACTAGAATTTGCAATAATTTTGCGGTGCTTCTCAAAGAATCAGTATTCCGATAACTCAATTTGAACGGTGCCTTGTTTTGTTTACCTGTCCGTTCATCGTGACACCCTTCGAGATTTTTCGTCGTTGCGCCGCGTGGCGAAGCAAGAGCAAACTACTCCCAATTGGAAACAAAACTGGAGCACCCTAAAAAATCGAATTTCCTCACACACCCCAATATGTGTATCCATCTATGACGAGCTGGCGAACAAAAGCGGACTTGTCCACACTACGTCAAATTAAATTTTTATTTATTTTTGTGCCTATAAACTGTCATTTCGCTCAGAAGGTCAGTTTTTAACCAATTTCGAGGTGTTTAGAACCGGATTTATTCAAAATATTTCGGGAGCTAATCATGGTGTGTTTGAAAAACACGAAAAATAAAATAAATTTGACGTAGTATCGACAAGTCCGTTTTCTTCGCCAGCTCCGCCTACACATTCAATAAGTGAGTAACGAAAAATGGCCCACCTCGCCCTTCTCGTCTATGTTATCTGGAAATTCCTTCATCGTACAGTACTTACATTGACATCAACAAACACACGTAAAATATACTACATATATATATTTAAAATAAACTATCGTATAAAATCATTCAAAAAAATATTCTTCTTTATTTCGAACATTTACTTTTAAAAACTGACCTTCGCAAATATCGTTTTAATGCCCTATTTCGTTTTTAAGGGGTCTTTTCACTTTAGACTCTAAAAAAGGCTATTTTCATGAATTCTTCGATAGGTTTGTCTTATAGATATTTATACAAAAGTTGTTACACTTACTAAATACACTTTCGAAATACATTCTAAAAAAATATTTATTTACGCCACTATTTATAGACAAATATGGTAGTTAAAAAATGTCCTATCAAAATTGTAGGTCTGCGCTGTTGATGAAATCACGGAGATGGATCATCCGAAAGAAAAAATTAAACGGTTTTAGATTCAGTATGTTCATGGCTGTAGCGCATATCATACGATTTTTTATATATGCAAAAATTACAAAATGCGGACATTTTTCGAAAAAACAACCAAAAAACGTGTTTTTTCACAATTTTTGGCCAACAAAATAGTAAATATCAAAATTAAAATAACTTGATATGCGCTATAGCTATAGTTGTAAAGAATATGTCGTTAAAACTTCATAAGGCTCGGTTCGGTAGTTTCAAAGATTTCATGAACAAGCCGTCGAAAAACGTTGTTTCGATAAAAACGCGTTTAAAGTTTGTTTGAGTTGCATAAATACATACATTTTTTAAAAAATGTATTTCGAAAGTGTATTTATTAAATGTAACAACTTTTATATCAATATCTATAATATAAACCTATCAAAAAAATCATGAAAGTAGCCTTTTTTAGCGTTTGAAGTGAGAAGACCCCTTAAGCCATGAAAAAAAACCTTCCGGTTATTCAGATTTGGCGCTGGTAACCAAAATACCGCAAACCCACCGGCTCGCTCCCGAATATTAGGCAGGAAAATTAGGTTGTGCAGTATTTCATTATATCGAAGTTCGACGTTGTCCCGAGTAATCGATTGAAAGCATGGTGTGTAGCGCAGGCTTTTCACTGCGGCACTTGTTCGTGATATATAAAAATACATATACATTGCAGCATAGGGGTTACTTTGAGCCCGTTGTATCCATATACTATTGGCTATCCTGCACCCGTCAGTTTTGCGGACCGTCCCCATAGTCGTATGTCTTCAAAATCACCTTTCCCCATAAATAAATGCAGTATTCAATTTAATGTGGACGAGCCGGCATCCCTTTGTATGGGTGACGTATACGTGTGTTACCGAGGCGCCGAGAACTCGATCGAGATATATAGAGCCCATCGCGAGCCCGCTCGCACTGGTAGTTTGAGAAGCTACAAACTTCGTGAAACTCTAGTCGGTTGCCGTTCACCGGAGAGCAAAGAGATAGAAGGGAGTTTACGGGGTAAATTTGGCACAGTGGAGTGAGAGGGTCTAGGATCCGCGAGGGTGGTGCGGGGGCGAGTGGAGATTTCCTTCGTCTCGGCCCTCTCGGGTCTCGCATAGCCGCAACCGCTATCAACTTTAGTCACCGGGACTGTCTATAGTCGGGCGGACAAGATTTACCACTTAACGAAGGAGTGAGAAACCGCCCGAGAGGCTGGAGAGCCACGGTCGGGGGGGTTACCGGCGAGTTCTCAAAAGCGGGGTGTAGAAGACGAGACTTCGCAAACCCCATCGAATGTCTCCGTGTGCCCGCGCCGGACTTTGCTCCCCCTTTCGCGCCTGAAAGGGAATTCACGTGCTCGAGCACTGCACTCGCGATGAAGTCTCGACGATTCGTTTCCAATGAGCTGGCGGTGTTCTTTCCTAGCCAGCATCTGACCCAATTGTTTTGGGGTTCAGCCTCGTAGAGCATTGTTGTCGGTAGGTGTGTCCTCTTACGTGAGAAGAGAAATTGGCTGAAATACCTGGAGCAGTTTAGGTATCAAGCCAATACTCGGATGGGTGACCGTGGAACGGCAGGTTCACTGAACTTTCGACGGTGATCGCGTCTGAAATTCGGTTAAAATCAAGCCGTACGGGACCCGGTTCTCCACACTTTGCCCGTGCACTTCTGCCAATGTGACAGCGCATCAGCAGTCACATTAACAGAAGGCCTGAAGGACCCAAAGCCAACACTTTGGGTTCTTCAGGAAATGGAAGAAAGGAAGTGATGTGAGGTAACAGTGAAACGGCTGGTTCTACAAAGTTCTACAACTTCTGGTCCAAACAATGATGAAGAATAAACAATGGGTGGAAACCCTCTCGAAAATCAGCGTTATGCCGACGTTTCGCGGATGTTATAGTCTACATCAACAGGGCTGAGGGCCCTTCCATATATAGTTGCAGCCATGTGTCACAGGTTTTCAATATATAGTTGCAGCCATGTGTCTCAGGTTTTCCATATATGGTTGCAGTCATGTGTCTCAGGTTTTCCATATATAGTTGCAGTCATGTGCCTCAAGTTTCCCATATACAGTGGCAGTCATCGTTCCCGATCACTCCACCGACCAATCGGATGTTTTTAATTGATCAGCAGGTCAATCAAAAATATCCGATTGGCTGGTGCAGTGACAAAAAATATGCTTCTAGGTTGCCCTCCAGCCATCCTAGTTCCATTGGCTATCAGACCAACAGCACTAGGATGGTGCTGTAGCTGGTAAAGTGACATAAAAATCAATGCTTCTATTCTGCACCTCAGTCATTGTAGCCTTATTGGCTATAAGGCCAGGAGAATTAGGATGACTGCAATATGGAAAATCTGAGTCACGAGAGCTTCCGTATCAAAGCTCTCAGCTCTGATGATACAGACGTTTGTGAAACGCCGTTATAACGCTCATTCTCTACACGGCCTCCATTCGGAAGCCACACACTTTTCTACTAACCCCTGAACCCGTGAAAGCTTTAAAACTAAAATAAACAGTGGATTTCGATCGATGATTATCCAATTCACAATTGAATCCATCAATTTGATGATTAAATTCATCATAACGTCTGTCACTTCAACATCAACGAATCCCGTTAATCTCTTTATGATTGGTGTTATTTTTCGATTTGCCTGTCCCGGACAATCGGAATGATCGAGGACATTGGGTATGGAGGCTTCTCGTCTGGTGACAGAAATGACTACCGCGTATTCTATATTCCATGCAGATGTACGTATCGATACGAATATACAATGTACATGGGTGGTGTAGCCGCGCTATATTTAGTATGTGGGACAACGCGGTATATTTGACTTGTCGCATTCGGTTAGGTTATCCGCGCACAGCTGCGCCATAGTCGCGGCTTGCAGTAGGATCGTTGAGTATATATGTATACGCGTCAACGCGATGAAGCCAGATCCCCGTCTCTTTCCCCACGCCCGGACAAATACATAGAACGATGCAACACAGGACCGGTCGATCCGCGGATTCGATAAGCCGGCCACCACCACTGGCCAGGCGCCCCGCGGATTAATATTTAATGGACATTACGCACGGGGTGCAGGCGGCGGGAGGTAATGTTGGCTTGATGGTCATCGGGGCTATGGACCATCCCCGCGTACGTTCCACCCTAGACTTTCTGTATTAACGGTGCTCCTATACAAATCTTTACACACACATACACAGCTGATAGTAGCTACAAACGTATGCCGTTTTCCCTGGCAATGCCTGGGCTCTAAGTAGCGGGTGTCGCAGTGGATTTTGCTGAAGAACTTGGTGGGTACTCTTTTGATTCCTCAACTTGCTATTTGCTTGTTACTTGGAGACGCAAAACCCTTCACTAATCGGGTTTCCAGGTTTTTGTGTTTGTGTTCTTCCAAGCCGGAAATAAGGAATTTAATGGCCGGAAGTGATGCTACTGGATGTTGAACACCCCGTGTGTGCATTGTTACCGTGCAGTTTGGGTTTATCACCGAGGGAGAGAAAAAGTGTGTGTGTTTGTGTGTGAACGAGAGAGAGAGAGAGAGAGAGAGAGAGAGAGAGAGAGAGAGGGAGAGGGAGAGAGGGATGTGCAGGGGAGCCTTCGTATGGTATTGGGCCGCTGGTAATAATCAGCGTATTACGCCAATTCAGAGTACGAGAGACTCAATATTGACCCGCGGCATGTAAAAGCATCTCTCTACCTCTCTCGCGCTCTTTCGCTCTCGTCAATGAGAACGAGAGACCGAATTATTGAGTAAAATGGAGTGGAGGAATTCGGCTCGCTTGCCCCGCTGTTATGCTTACCGAACGTGTATTTGGAACAACGCATTACGCGCGAATAGTTATCGCTTTCGCGAGAACTGCGATCAGAAGTTGACGCAATGTTGCCGCAGGGACTCTGTAGCCACCAACCCTCCCCGCGGGTATGCTCGAAATATTAATATGTACGCGTCCTGTTACCCAGTATATTACAGAGCGATACGCTTCACTTGTGTTATGTGCGCTGTGCCTCGGAGATGGATCGGTGATTCGTGGCGAACGAGCCGAGGGTTTAAACATGTCGGCCCGGGCATTCGGTTACGAACCGACGTCCATGGACAGCTGGTTTCAACGCACCGGCATGTCATCCCGATGACGTTCAACATTTGTTGAAGACTTGTTTGGAACCGTGCATCCAGATCTGGGTATCCGAAACTTCGTGCGTGTTTGCGAGGCCAATTTTCGGGTTGCTTTAGTTCCTTGTGGATGAAACTTGGCAAGAGACATGGTGAAATAGCGATGTAGGAGTTTCCAGCTTGAACGGTATTTTTGCAGCTGAACCATTCCCAAATCTATTTATATGAACCGATGCAACTGTGATTGATGTTACTAGTTACCACTGCAAACTGGTCAGCTGCTACGTTGAGGTTAGAGTGCACGTGTAAATGTGTGCGTTTCACATTAGCTTCTTCGTTGAGGTCATAGCTGCAGTTGAGACTGAACAGCTAACTAGGATATGGTGAGAGTCGTCTTGGAAACCGATCAACTACTAGACCTCGGTGAGGATTGCTCTTAGACTCGATCAGCCACTGGGTTGCAGTTAGGGCTGGACTTAAAGTTTAATAGCTTCTAGGTTAAGGTTAGGGTTGCGCTTAGAACTGATCAGGTATTAGGATGAAGTAAGGCTTGCACTGAGAACTAAACAGCTACTAGATTGAGGATAGAATTTCACCTTGAACTTGACAGCTACTTGGTGTATGCTAGAATTGTTCTCACACCTGATCAGCCACTAAGTTGAGGCTAGAGTGGTCCTCACACCTGATCAGCTACTAAGTCGAGGCTAAAACAGCTACTATATTGAGGATAGGATCTCATCTTGCACTTGACAGCTATTTGATTGAGGCTAGAGTTGTCCTAACAACTGGTCAGCCACTAGGTTAAGGATGGAGTTGTCCTCACATCTGATCAGCCACAAGGTTAAGGCTAGAGTTCTCCTCAGAGCTGATCAGCTAACTAGGTTGTCACTAGATCTACACTTCATGCTTAACAACTACTCAATTCAGGTTAGACTGCACTCAGAACCGACCAGCTACTAGGTTGCCGCTAGAGTCGCACTAAATAAAGCGCGGTGATTTCTCTCTCGGCATTTCAGCATTAGCCACAAGCTATGCTGCTGATTCCTATATACCGGTAAACGAGAATAGTTTGATTTGTGAATGGACCATAATCGAATGCGTTTACGCACATCCAAGAGCATTTGCACCTCCCTACTTGATTCCTTCCGTTTGCGCGAATGCAAGTGCGTTTGAATATCGATTCATGACTCATCTAGCAATTCGGCCATGTGAATGTTGTCGAACAGCGGCCGATTATTCGCGACTAAAACCTTTCTCTGCCTCTCTCTCTCTCTCTCACACACACACACACTATCTTTCCTGTTCCCTCCGTATCTCTCGCCCGCTCTCTCGCTGTTTCTGCTTCCTCTAAATCTGGAAAATGCTGGCGTCGACGATGCGAGCGTACGAGAGTAAATTTGATCGATCGTAGAATTTTCTCGCTAAAGGAAGTTTGTTCTCGGCATCATCGGCGAGCGTTTCTACGCTCTGATTTCGCATTGTGCACGTACATGGCTCCAATGCTACCGAACAAAAAGGCACGGCCCACGTATCTGTTCTTATTGAATTGTGGTGATTACGCCCCTTTGTCTCCTACCGCTCTATGTGTGTACACACAGGCTACATATATATGCATGTATGCACACGAATCTGCATACATATGTGCGAACAAATATGAATACATGTTGCCATGAACTGTAACGGTCACTTTTGCTCGTTTCCCTCCTCCCACAATCCATTTGCTGTAATTGATGTCCAGTTCTCTCTCTCCCTGTTTTTCACCATGCTTGATATACTTCATTCTGTGTTTTATTTGATTTTTGACCAGGCTTGACTCAATCAAGGTCCACTACGATGCATCATAATTACACGAACGCGTCATGCGCACGGTCACCACACACCATTACTAATGTACATCATTCCTTATTACGCATTAAGCTTCATAGGCCGTTTAATAACTCATGCAGCTCGGGAGCGTGTTACCGAATATTATCAGTGCCCCCATTTTATCGAAAATTTCAAGCACTCCTAAACCGTTCGTGCTTGCGAGTTAATTACTCGACTCGTTCGTTGCTATACGGATGTTTTTTTTTTCGTTTCTGTGCGCATGTGCGAATTTCATTACACTATACATTATTATGCAATTGTGTATTTTGCATTTTTCTCTTATCGCGCTGAATAAAATTCAATTTTATTTTGAGCGTGATACAAATTACGAGAAAAAGTGGCTTTTTGATATTTATTTATAAGCCCATTGCGATGGATTAAGTGTATGTAATCTCTTGAATACCGATGCACCATTCATTTTCGCCAAAATCCTCAATTTGCAGTAGAAATCGTTGTGGGTGGGGAAACGGTTTTTCGCGTTTAGCCGCCGTCATTCTGAGCCTTCGACAAAAACTCCGTGGTTATTGTTATCAGCGGAAAATTTTCTATGACATAGGCCCTTGGAATGGTGCAAAAGTCGAACAAAATTTTTTTCGACCCTTTCGGCCACGTTTTTGAAATCGCAAAAGTCCTGAAATTTCAAACAGCCGTAGCGCTGGTCCCATTTGAGTTACAAAGACTGATTGGGGGGTTTCCGGAAATGATTTTAGTAGACTTGGAAAATGCTGATTGGTTCATCCCGATATCTCACATAGTTTTTTCAATCAGTGCACTTGAAAAGTGGCCGAAAAAGAGGCAAAAGGAAAAATTTACGAAAATCGATGGTCGGATTTTGAAATTCTACAAAAAATCGAAAAAATAATCGCAGCTCGATGAATCAAGCGCCAGTTTTTAGAGCAAACGATTGCAAAAAGAATGCATCCAGAGGAGAGTTTACAATCGAAACAGAAAGTAAATGAGCTTCGGTTGAAGGAAGACCATCATTTTTAGTCGGGAAGCAAAAAAAATTTAAATGGATAATATTTTTTTTATAAGGGGATGAGAATTGGTATATGGTCGGAATGTAACAAGGGTTTGTAAAAAGACCCTGAACGATGGAGTCTAAGATATATTTTTTATAAGCTCCTATCAATGTATTTTACCCCTGAATGTGATTTTACCATTAATTCCGCCCAACACCCTCAGATTCTCTTAAAAATCCTCGAATGTGTATGAAAACCTGTTTTGCGCGATTGACCGGCGTAATTTTGACCCTTCGACAAAAACTCCGCGATATTTCCGATTCGCGAAAAATATCCCATCGGATGAACCCTCCAAATGGTGTAAAAGTTGAAAAACAACAGTAAACAAGCCCCCTGTTTGAAATTAAGGGGTCTTCTTACTTTAGACGCTAGAAAAGGCTATTTGTATGCATTTTTTTAATAGGTTTATATTATAGATATAAACCGATATATTAGAGATATTATATTATAGATATAAACCAATATATAGATATATAAATATGACAGATGTTACACTTAATAAATACACTTTCGAAATACATTTAAAAAAAATTATTTATTTAAGTCACTATTTATAGACGAAAAAGGTAGTTAAAAAAATGTCCTAAAAAATTGTAGGTCTGCGCTGTTGATGAAATCTCGGAGATGGATCATCAGAAACAAAAAAATCAAACGGTTTTGGATTCAGTATGTTAATGGCTATTGCGCATTAGTAAATATCAAAATTTAAAAAAATTCTTAATATGCGCTATATCTATAGTTGTAAAGAATATGTGGTTAAAATTTCATAAGGATCGGTTCAGTAGCTACGAAGATTTTATCAACAAGCCGTCGGAAAACGTTGTTTCGAGAAAAACGCGTTTAAAGTTTGTTTGGGTTACATAAATACATAAAATAATTTTATTAAGTGCAACAACTTTTATATCAATACCTATAATATAAACCTATAAAAAAAAATCATGAAAATAGCCTTTATTAGCGTCTAAAGTGAGAAGACCCTTTAAAGTTACGGCCCTAGGTTATAAAACTAATAAAAGCGACCCTTCCGACGTTTCCAGACCATGCGGACCCCCAGCCCCATAGCTCGAACGGTCCCCGGAAGTATTTTTCGCCAATCCCAATTATCAGAGAAACGTTGAAGTTTGCATCGTTGGAATGCAATGGAAATTGATATTCCTAAATTCCTCAACTTTTTTTTGGCATATTTTTCCAACAAAAATCGCTTACGCTTAGCGATCTACAATATAAATCTATGAAAAAAAGATCTTCCATAATAATAAAAAGTAGGGAAAATAACATGTAAAGAAAAGACTTTCGTTGCGTTCCAACTATGCAAATTTCAACACCATGATAAACGCACCCTACGCGATAACACGTTAACGACCGTCACGCGAAAGTAATATTTTTCACCTCAATAATAACAAGTCACAAAAGCAAAAAAAACACCCGTATAACGGGACGAGGACAATCGGAACAACTCAGATATGGAGGGTGCCGTTATAACGAGTACGCGAGGAGAGGAGGCTTTAAAATCGACTCTCTCTCCCGATTCGACCAATTTGTCGTTCGTGCATGAAACGAAAATTTCGTCGTACACCCCCCGTGTTCGCGTCCGCTAATGACATGTAAACACTTACTCACACACGCACACTCAGTACTGTCCATGAGACTTCGACATATTGCCCAATTTGTTGGCGACTGTGCTCGTCGCTTGGCGCATAAAGAGAGATGAAACAACAAAAAAAGAATATTCGATCGAAAATAAGTGTCCTTTCGATAAACTCATTGGGACATTATTTATCCCGAGTTTGCCCGAATAATCGAGCGTTTAATCCGCGAACATGCGCTCATACGTTCAATCAAGGATGGCGATAATCATAAATTATAAAGTCTATTTTCAGGACTTTAAAAACGACCTCCGCTTATTGCAATTTATTTCGTAACGCGATCCGTTGATCAGCGTTTCCTCTTCTACGAGCGACACGTACCCTCAATTGACAGCGCAATATGTTACGAACGTGTAATCCGTCACATCGGCAAATTGTCCCTTTTTTTGCATCAATTATTCGGATACTCGAAACTTCGGAGCTCTGATCGTTTTCAATTGCTCTGTCCCACAATTGCGCCAATCGGACGACAACCGAGACTATTCCTCCGAAAGATCTTCCTGGTTGAATGCTCGATTAGGATACCTAATTTCTGGCGAAATAATGCGGTTTGCTGCAGCCCCTCCACCCTTCCGCCATCAAGCGACGATGACGGCTCCACAATATCAAAACGTATAGTGCCTACTTGGGTCAAAGCACAAAGTTCTCTACACCACAGATAGAGTTTAAACTTGTCGTCTAGAAGCGCAAGTTTCCAATCGTGGTCCTCATTGCTAAATTCAATAAGTGGAAACATATATGTATAGAGGATGGCCTGAAAAGGGACGTTCAGAAGGGAAATCCAGATCGTATACCTATCCGAATCACACCCATGTGTGATCTACTGTCTTTCTTACTTTTTGAGAAAAAAGCACTATTTTTTTTCGATTTTTCCTGTAGGCATAGGTTTTTCCTCTTTTGTGCCAAAAAGAAACTATTTTTCCAAAATCCTAGAGTGGTGTTATCCCTTAAGGTAGTTGGGAGTCATTCAGACTCCCAACTACCTTATAAGTATTTATACTACCGTATAAGTATTTTGTTTATCATCTGGATCTATTACGGTTCTCGAGTGAGACTTATCACTTTTCGCACTTTCATCTCACGTGAATTTTGTCACTGTATTACTGATCAGTCCGGTGAAAATATGAGATCACTAGAAATTTCCGGCCAGTGATTGCACATTTTCACGATGCCGTAGAACGGGTAGACTAGCACGCCAATCGAATCCAGCCCAAAACAAAACACCTGTGCATCACGGAAGACATAATCTCTTTATCCGGATAAACAGCAAGTTGAAATAGAATATAAATTCGCAACTTGATCGTTACAGAAAAACAAAAAAAAATGTTTTTAGATTTTTGAAAGAACACGAAGACTTGTTGGCACAAGACGGCTTGCGGTACAGCAGATTAAAAAATGCTTATTTTGTATCATATTAAAATATAAGGGGATTCTTATAACACAGCGTTATTGTTTGTTTCTAATAAATCGAAATATTATATAATATATCCAGGACAATATGTGGTTCACAATTTCCGCCTCTTCAAGGTAATCCTATCGCCAGTCTTCAATTCATATGATTTTCATATATTTTTTTTGAGCTTCACTAAATATATTAATAATCGTCTCTGTAAAATTTCACGGTCGGTTATCGACCCAATTATGGAGAGAGAAAAATATTAAAATTGCGTATTTTTGTGAAGAAATTCCGAGACGACGTGCGAAAACCCAATTTCCCGTCGTTACAAAAGTGTATATAATAGTGGGAATCCGCCAGATTATTAAAAATAATCAGATTTACATACTCAACACTTGCAGTAATCCAAAGCTCTTAAAAAAAATTACGCTTATTGACCTAATTTTGATGTAATATCAAGTTTAATTTGAACTTCCGATATTGGATTTATTACCACTTGATACGATAAAGAGACGTCACAGCAAGGCAACAGCTGACTGTAGTCCTAACCTCATCTCACTCATTCGAATTTCCACACATATTTCATTTTTAACCTACATATTTCGCCGACACGAATTTTCCACGCTTTTTACCAGTCGTGGCCCGAATACAATGCTTTATATTTCCCGCACCTGGTATTGTTTCGACAGATCGACGTCGAACAGCTTGGAGGTGTTAAACTCGCCTGGTTGAGTAAAAAGAGACGGAGATAGAACCAATGTTGCCATATATCAAACCTACAAATACTGCGCGTATCGTTGGAATAACTATTTTTTTCATTTTTCTTGTCAAATGTGAACATTCATTCAACAGTTTACACATGGAAAATGTTAATTATCACAAATTATTTATTTTGAATGTGTTTGTTTGGGTTTGTACAAGTCTCAAGTGTGATCAGTGATATGACCAGTGTGAAGCGATAAGATTACCTTAAACTCGGACGGGAGCGAACCACAGAAACAAGCTAAAGAATAGCAAAAGCACAATCATCATCAAATTATTTATTATTATCGAATAATAATACTGCGTGCGGTATAAACTTTCAGTTGTTAATTATTATTGAGTATTTGCGACGAGATGTAGGCACCACTGAATAAACTATTTCGTAATAACGCGTCATATTATACAGCTTTGGATGTGTCGTCGCTGCTTTAGAAAGACGCTCACGCATGCGCGTTACCCTTTTCGACACGAAATATCGTGCCGAGTAAACGCACGTGAATAATCTCGCATTCTCACTAGGTGAAAGGAACCGTAATGGGGTGAGCCGCTTACCTTTGTCATTTCAACCCAAACAGAGAACCGTAATAGCCTCTCTGAACTTTTGTGACTGATCTTGTCAAACCTATTCTTTAACTTATTATCAAAATCTAAGGTGTTTACATTAGTGTTCAGATGGTAATTTATCTATTGCTCAACAGTGCACTTCATGAGGATAAAACAAGTAAGAAAAATCATGAAAAAAGTGCACACACAAAAGAAACATGATAAATGCTTTTTACTCGAAAAGTAAAGAAAAACGTAGAACATACATGGGGGTGATTCGGATCGATACGAGGCATCTCAATTTTCCTTTTGGTAGTCACTTTCGGGCCGCTCTCTATCTACACAGGGTGCCCCTTTAAAAAAAAACATTAAAATAAACCGAAAAGATAAGGTCGTACAAAAAAGCATTTCTACAAAAGTTTTATGGTTTTGAAGGGGACATCTGTTCACAAAATAATATTTTTGTGAACAAATCTACGAGATAACTACGAGGCAACTTCAACTTTTTTAAATGGAAAGGCATGGTTTCTATTTTTTTACGAAAATAGCTGTTCTTGAGACGAATCGAACGGAAAAAGAATTCTCTAGCTAAAAAATCAAGAAAGTTATGCGGGTTGAAAGTTTTTTAAATATATGGGAAAGGATATTCCGAATTCGTTGTGTCTATGCAAAGTTGCCTATCAGCCGAACCACCTATGTTGAGGGAGATACTCAATTTTTTCCATCGAAACCTTGATCCTCGGGAGAGGGTAGCCTTTAAAATGACATCCGTATAAATATGTTGATATTGATCTAAACTTGATTTTGAAGACCTTGGGTTTTACCTACAAGGAATATCAGTTTGGTGTCCTCCTCCGATTTTGTGGAAACTTTTTTATGTGGATGAGTATCAAAAACTGAGGCACGTATTTTTTTGTCGGTGGAAAAACGAGTTCAAGAGGTGAAACGCACCGTCGAAAATAGGGGTGATTTTCGTTTTTCGTTGATAAGTTTATCGTTCTCATCTCCAATGTATAGTACACAAAAAAATAAACATTGTTGCAATTTGAATTTTTTTCATATCTCGTACCGTTAAAACGTTATCGACGAAAAACGAAAAACATCCCCATTTTTGAGGGTGCGTTTCACCCCTTAAAACCGTTTTTCCGCCGATAAAAAAAATACGTGTCTCTTAGTTTTTGATACTCTTCCACATAAAAAAGTTTCAACAAAATCGGAGGCGGACAGCAAAGTGGTGTTCCTTACTAGTATTGAGTAAAGGGACCTAATATTAAGAATACCCATTATTAAGAACGAGGCCACTATGAGAGCGGTCCCCGAAGAAGTTCAATGCCTCCAATATCCCCTCTCTCCATATATATATATATATATATATATATGTACACACACATATATGTCTACCGCACAACATTCGGAGCGGTCTCTCGTGCCCGAGAGTTCGTCAAAGTTTTCGAGTCCCGGCTGTATTTGAGAAACGGCACGCTCAAGGGTTGCGCAGTGAAACTGCCGTATGGTACGGTATAAATCCAGTTAAGCCGCAAACCCCGAAACACTATAGGCGCACTCTGCACTTGGCAGCCCTTGGCGAAAAAAAACCTGCGGTATCAATGAGATCAGGGCCACGCGATCAATTGATTCGCGGAACAAACTCCGGCTAGAAATTGGTCAGCTCATTCGCAGGAGCAGTGCGAAAAATAATGTTTGACGATCGTTTCGTTTGACGAAGAAAATAATGAGGTTTAATATTACATCGGTGTTTGAAGGACGTAGCGAAAGGGAGAAAAAAGAGTAGAAGTCGGTGGCTGAAACGGTTCGGATGGAGCGCTGTCCCATCAGTGTATTCTTTAATCTCCGGATGTTTGTCTCCACGGGAGAGAAAAGCACGGGAAACTATGACGGCGGATGTAAAAGCCCTTCTTGATATCTGCATCGAGAGGTGCCTGGAGAGAGGAAGAGAGAGAGGGAGAATGAGACCGCCACACGGGTTTCCGCCTTCCGGTACACACTGCTCACCGGAAATCGTCTGTGGCCGCGTCATCTTTTCGCTCCGCCATGAACAAGTTGGCTTGAAGAAAATGCTCCCACCACTAGAATTTCGACAAGTTGAAAATACATTCCAAGGAACGGGATGTACGTATACAGTGGCACACACCGACAGATGGTCGTTCCCTTCACTACCGCGTGTTCTCGACACTGCTGGGGATCCCCGAGTACGTTATAAGTCAAGAGAAAAAAGCCAAAGAACTGGCACCCTTCGTCTTACGTAATATAATGCCCATATGCACACACAGACAGTGTGGAACTTGTGCAGTTCGAGCAGAAGTGAAGCAACTGTTTTTACCATATACATACGCAAATACATCACCCACCAGAGGAACGGTAGTTGAATTGCTCTTTTACATGTGCATGTATGCATACGGACAGAACTTCTCGCCAGTCGTCAAATACACAGGCAGGAAGCGTAGCAAACGTCACATGGAAAAAGTTTTTATTTTCACCACCGCACGAAGAAACTTGTGTTTCAGTTCTAGGAAAAGCTCCGAGTACAGGCACAACGCGGTTACCAGAAAACGGATCAATTGCGAGAAACATGCGTTGGTAACCCCCTGCCTGCCGTTTGATGGTAATGATGAATAAACTCTATTTGTTGTGTCAGCAAGCCAGCGGGCTGATCACTGGAGCAACATCTTCTTGGCAATCCTTATCACTGTTGTGATACATCCTTATCACTGTTGTGATACATCCTTATCACTGTAGTGATACATGCAACATCTTCTTGGCAATCCTTATCACTGTTGTGATACATCCTTATCACTGTAGTGATACAGGCAACATCTTCATAGCAATCCTTATCACTGTAGTGATAAGGATTGCCAAGAAGATACTTTTGGAGTATTGATCCGTAGTGTGATGAAGTATTAAAAGTGGATTTTAGCAGTGACAGAGTAGAAAGGTCTTCCAATTGTAGGGAATTCTTGGCATCCTCGCACGTCATTGGTGGATGTTGTAGCCGGATCACTTGTACATATGGAGCGTTGGATTAGGGCAGAGGGTTATAACATGCTAGGATCACGCGTTTTCCGACTGCACGTTTTCCAATTGATTCATTTCCACCACAATACGAAGAAACTTGTGTTACAGTTGTAGGAAAAGCTCCGAGTACAGGCACAACGCGGTTACCAGAGGAACGGATCAATTGCGAGAAACATTCGTTGGTAACTCCCTGCCTGCCATTTGATGCTAATGACGAATAAACTGCATTCGATGTGTCAGGAAGTTGGTAGGCTGATCACTATAGTCATAAAGATTTCCAAGAAGATGCTTTTAAAGTCTTGATCAGTGGTGTGGTAAAGTATCGGAAGTGGATTTTAGCGATGGCAGGGTAGAAAAGTCTCCCAATTGTGGGGAACCTCTTTGCACCCTTATATGTCATTGGTGGGTGTTGTAGCCGGATCACCTGTACGTGTGGAGCGTTGGGTCAGGGCAGAGACTGATGGCATGTTAGGACTGAGATCGCTTGTTTTTCGACTGCACGTTTTCCAAATTGTACGAGGGATTACCGTGGATCCAGCAAAAGATAATTCGTTATTCTGCTTCGGAATTTCATAAAAGTTATTAGCTGGCGGGTCGTGCTAGTATCCTCGGGACTTTTCCCGACAGCGGAAGGGTTTCGTTGCACCTGTGAAAATTGGATCTCCAGTTTCATGATGCATCGTTATGGAAAATAAACCCTGAGGGCGAATCCTGGCTAGGTCCTTTCTTCTTGAAGCCCCCTCCCTTCCTTCTCATTTTGACATATCGCAAAAGTTGCTCTCTCAGAGAATACCGTATAATGTGAACTCAGGGTCCGACCTAGCGGTGTGAAACATTATGTGACGGGTTAGTCGGGAGTCGCACTCCCGAGAGTGCAGGTCCAGGACGAATATAATTCTCTCCCATACGACCTTATTCGTTATGAGTATATTACATTGAGATTGTTTCATATCCTACTGCTGCTTGTGTTTCACCAACTCGAATTATTGCAAAATTCGATCTGCCTTATAATCCATTTTCCAAACACGTGTTGTGTTGCTTTCCCATCTCTTTGCCTCGTAACTGAAACTTGTGATGTCCGGTTTCTGAGAGACCTCCAAATTGTCCATTGTCCCGACGTGTTGTCTTTTCTAATGCACGTGTTATCCATTGTCCTGGAGTGTTGTCCTCCCTGATGCTGTCCATTGTTCCAATGTGTTGTCTTTCCTGATGTTGTCCATTTTCCCGATGTGTTGTCTTTCCTGATGTTGTCGACTGTCCAGAAGTGTTGTCTTTTCTGATACACGTGGGCATAAGGAAACTGTGTGCCCATGCCAAAACAAGTGGCTACATTTTTACTTTCCATTGGTTTTACCACCGAAAACGCGGCACAGCAGTCATCCATTCAAATATCGTTCCTACGTGAACGCCAGGGATGGAGGATAGCCGGAATTTCACATTGGCCACGTCTTCACTGCTGTTGATGTATTGCAGCTATTCGTTATCTGCATTCATCAATGAGTCGGTCACTCTTCTGGGTCACGTATTCCATTGATCATAATCGACCATACCAGCGTTCATCCCTACCTATGGGTCATGGTACGCTCGTGTGCCTTCATGTCCCAGGGAAATCGTCACCTTCGTCCCACTTTATGTACTTGCACTCACGATCCTCACAATTGGCTCAAGTGCGACTAAAATACTGAAAGGGAGATAGATATGGAGAAGGGTGGGTGCAGGGAAGAAAATTGCGGAAAAAGGGAGAGTTCTCTCACTTTGGCTTGCTGCTTTGCATCTTGTTAGCTCATTGTTTCTGAAGAGTAATGCTCGTGTACAGTCCTTATGTATAGTAATGTACTTATGTGTGTTCGTATATATATACACACAGATTTGTGCTCATGCAATGTTAGAACGAGCGATACCGAGCATTGTCATATATAGCCATTACTCTCCGTCTACAATAGGCTCAAGTTCCTCTTGCTCCCTGCCCCTCTTGCTCGCCCCAACTAGCTTAACGTCGCGAGCAAACGACGATGAATGAAGACTCGTCAACAATAAATGCTTTTACTCCTTGCCATTCCACCATTTCCGAACGAGCAAGTACAACATCCGGATATCAACTTTTTTCATACTGATAAGAAGTATTCACGGGGAACAAAAAACATAACCAGTTAACAAAAAAACGAAATTGCATCAACTAGTTTTTCACGTTGAGAAAGTAATAGATAATTCAATAACGGGAAAAAAGTCATTTTTGGATATTTCAACGGTAAACTTTTTTTTAAAGTGATGTCGATGAAGGCTCAATTGCAGCGATGATTGAATAACGTTAATTCAAGTGGTGGTGAGTAACATAAAATAACGTTTTTATGATTGCATAACAAAACGCCAATGGTTTTTTCAATGAAGAATGAAAATTCTCTGGTTGAAGAAAAAAATAGCACGAATTTTTTAAGCTAAAAAACAGTTCGATATTCGATATTTTTTCTGATAGGAGTATTGGGATGACGAGGTCGGGATTTTGGAAGCAATCGATACATAGTCTTGCCAAGATTGCGTGATCTGTACTGACAAGTACGAAAATATACTTTCAATATTATAATAAGACTTTCGTATGACCTGATACTTTTCTGAAATTTCGAAAATTACAAAAACGACAAACTGTAGAATAAAATTTCGATTTTTGACCAAACCATTTTAATAATTTGTTATTAACAAACGAATAAACATATCAAAAAAACATCCGGTTATACGATGGAAAATGTTATAAACTATGCTCTGTCCGAACTTAAAGTGAATCGAATACATTTTTACATACGACTCACACCGTTTCATAAAACATAGTCGCCAGAAAAACGCAATAAAAGAAATCCTTCAGAAAAAACGTCCCAACTCAAACAATTTTGGGTGTTTTTAGAAAATCTTTCGTGCAAATTCAAGTTAAGACCCTACGCTATAAAAGTATGCAAAAAACATTTTTTTTAAATATCAAGCTTACGCAGACCCTGAAGTAAAAAATTGTGGGAACCGCGGATGTATGAACAAGTATATCCGTGCATTTTTTATTTTTTGTTTTTACGGACATTTATTATGGGGTACGTAAATATTTAAATGTGAAGTTCCCTGGCGTGGCCTTCAATTAGATGCGTACAAAAGCTGCGAATTGAGCTTAACACACACACACACACACGCGCGCGCACACACACACACACACACACACGTATGTGTATATATATATATATATATATATATATATATATATATATATATATATATATATATATATATATATATATATATTTATATAAAGGTCTGTATTACGTGGTACAGCTTTAAGCTCGCTCGAGCATCAGTGGCTGAGTTGGCTCTTTTTAGATTCGGCTCTTGCTCTTATTTTCATCCGCCTTCTCCCTACCCTTTTATTCCTTTCGCGCAATGAAAGAGACAAAAGGCGTCTTAATTGCCGCTGCAATGGTAGTGGAGTTCCAGTCGAGCCCTCGTCGTCATCGAGGTTCCCGACGGTATATAGTACATTCATTTTATAAGAAATTAGTTATGACGGAGAGAAGGAAGATCCTCTTAGAGATGAGGAAATGGGTTATAAAGGGGGAACGAGAATGGACGCGGGTGGAAAACGCAGACGGAATATTATATTTATACGTATGGAACTTTCCATGCTGATTGGACCGGACTACGAATCGTGTTGAAGTTTTTCTGTCCTGGTGAAAAATTTATTCGGTTTAATGAATAATTTATTAATCATGAATATCAATGAATAACTAACTAATCATAAATATGAATCAATCATTTATTTAATTAATCATCAATCGTAAATAAGAATTAATATTGAGACTCGTTAGGATTTAGTGTCTTTGGGGTGAGTGACTGGAAAAAAAATTTGGACATTCATCTGATTGACAGTGACTATCGAAGCGGCTGCGGCGATCCGCCGAGGAGCGTTGGCCAGGACAATACTTGGATGGATGACTCCGCGACTGGGGGGTTGAAAGTGAAAGGGATGAAATCGTAAATGACCTTAATTACCTTAATTATGACATTTTAAGAGCGGAGGAAGAAGCTCTAAAAATAAAATAAAAATATAGATATATACTGGTTAACGGGTCATGCCTAGTTGTAACAGTCGAAAGCAGATCATTTTTGGGATTTTTTTAGAAGACCGTGATCATTAATTTTAAAAAAATTGTTATTTGAAGAAGTATTATCTGAAAACCACTTTGTAATTTTTTTTGTGTAAAAATAGTTAGTCATCGATTTGCGGCCGATGTCCAGGGTAGCACCACTTGAAAGTGTCTTTTGCGGTCAGCAATGCTCTTTTGAATCAGGTTACCTAATATAAAAAAATTAAACAGATTTCGTTAGTATATTAATTTATCCTACAATTAACCAAAGGAAATACCGAATTATCTAATTTGAAGAATAAAATGACGCGCGTGCAGTGTGAAAGTTTTAATTTTTGCAAAATAGAACGAGCATTTTTCGTTCATCAATTCGATAGGATACAACGAAAAAAAAATCTGTCGATCAAATACTATATTTCACATCTAGAAAAAGCCCAAAAAAAATTCAGAAAGATCGATGCAGTCGTTTTTGCGATATTTTCCTCACCGACTTTGAAAACGTAGTTTCGAGAAAAAAGCGTTTAAAGCTTCGAACGACGCTCCGAGCATTCCGACGGGGGTCAACATAACAGCCTATAATCTGTCAATTTTGATCTGATCACCTTGAAATGTTCAGTAAACATTTATAAGATAATATACTGTCAAAAAATATTGGTTTTGAAAAAAGTAATTTTTTCACTTATACAACTAATTTTTTTTACTTTTACGGCAATATTACGATATCTGCGGCTCCTAATTATGACCACGCAGTATTCATATTTGACCAAAAATTTTTCAACCCACTTTTTCAAAAGTGGTGAAATCGAAATTTGACCCTTAAGGGGTGAAACGGGAGTTTTAAAGTTTATATGCCACAACATATTTGTTGGTCAGATTTGCTTGAACCTTGGTATAAATACACTTCAATAAAAATAATTAAACATGTATTTGTATGGGTTTGTTTGGTGTATTTATGCAAACGCAAACAAACAAACACAGTTGAGGGGTTAAAAGTGCTACTTGACTGTCTACACGCGCGGAGCAGCGAGAAAAACATATAGTGTTATATATCAAATAAATATGTTGTCTCATACAAACTTTAAAACCCTCATTTCACCCCCTTAAGGTTCGATTTTCGATTTTTACCACTCTTGAAAAAAGTCTCATTTGGGGTCAAATATGAAGGCTGCGTGGTCCAAAGTATACATATCGTAGTATCCCCACGTTTACAATAACCCCTTAATGTAGAAGAAGTTACTCACGAGACCATTTCCGGATTGAGATCGTTCGTTGGAGAGAACCGGAAGTGTTCGCCATATGGTGATGCTGCATTGACGAGAATACCCACCATCCGGATCTCGATTTTTCCCAACGCGAATCATCGCGCTGCACCACTCGATCTCGTGAACTTATCGAACAATGATCGGCATCGCGGACTCCATGGAATTCCTCATCTTACAACGCGACCTTTCGCGGCTATCCGATGAAAGGGGCGTAAAGCTAAAAGACCGAATATTTTAAACGAGCGGTGGAATTGATCCATTGTAATTGCGGAGCCGCGGAATTTGAGAAAAAGAGAGAGAGAGAGAGAGAGAGAGAGAGAGAGAGAGAGAGAGAGAGAGAGAGAGAAAGAGAGAGAGAGAGAGAGAGAGAGAAACAGAGAGTGAGAGAACGAAGGCAATTAAAGACTAATGGTGAAATCGTTGAAAGATTTCTAGCAAATTGAGGCTTCAAAAACAACCGAACCCCGGCGAGCAATGTAGCGTTACACATTGGAGTGGAAAAAAAGGAGAAAAAATGATAGAGAAGCAGAGAATACTAGGGAGAGAGAGAGAGAGAGAGAGAGGGGGAGAGAAACCACCCAGTTATTGCATCCGTCGGTCGATTTCACCTCACCAACGAATTAAAAGTTTCGTATTAATTGGATGTACCATGGCTGATTAGCAAAAATAGCGGTACGGTATGAACGTAACCCTTCTTCGCGAATTATTTTTCTCTCCACCCAACTACCACTACGGAATCTAATCAGCTCTAATAATTGAACAAAGCGTCGCTCTCGCGGCGAGCTTTTGCCGTCTAACGCCTCTTTAATCCGCCGAACCTTCTCATTGTCCCTGTTCCATCTGCAGCCTTAATTTGAAATTTTAATATGCGAGAAGTATCGAAGAGTGCTGGAACTCGGCAGCTGTTGCGGATCGGCGTTCCAACTTTTCTCTCTTCCTCTCGTTTTTTCCCGCACCACAGGCTTCGAAATTTTCGGTTGCATATGCAATAAAGAAAAAAGGCCCCGTGAGCGTTCCGGCATTTCGTGAAAATCATCACACCTCGCTTAATTTCGACGGATTCTACAAATATAACATTTCAAAAATATTCTCCGAAAATGTAAAATCGATTCGTTAAAAAATGAGGGAATTATAGACGTTTATAGATGCCGCGAAACGGCGAACTTTAAACGCCTTTTTATCAAAATGACTCTTTCAAAATCGATAACCAAGATATCTAAAAAATCACTGCATCGATGAACTTCGAATTTTTGCATGCTTATTTCAGATATCAAAAAGCAGTGCTCGGATGAGGGCATTTTTTCCCGATGCATCGGGTAGGGTGTCCAATCATTGGCACTTTAAGAATCCAATTATTGGCACTTTGAGGGCCCAATTATTGGCATTTTAAGGGCCCAATAATTGGCACTGTAATCGCTCAATTATTGGCACTTTAAGGACCCAATTATTTTCACTTGAAGAGCCCAATTATTGGCACTTCAAGGGTTCAACTATTGGCACTTCAAGGGCCCAATTACTGGCACTTCAAGGGCCCCATTATTGGCACTTTAAGGACCACTGTGTAGGTAGGAGAGAAGTGTTAATAATTGATGGGGTGCCACATAAGTCACTTTACCAGAGTTTTTTTTATCAACGAAAAGAGAACGATTTTTTTAGCAAAAATCGATACTTTCGCTATGGACTGCGGCCATTTTATCAAAAATCAATATTTTATTAAATTCTTCGTCAAGCACTGGATAATGCCAGGCAAAAACTAAATGTGTTTGATTTTGTTTATTTCGGGTGACTCGTTTCCGAGCTGCAGTAATCACTGCGAAGGACGTTTTTCAAACAGCGGTCTCCCACGCACTATTGTATTTACCACACTTCCAAATATTTTTCAATACAAAAATTGTCAAACATTCTTAACCCTCCGTTGTCACACTTACCTGGAGAAACCCATGTAGAGGTTGCCATGAGTTGCCCAATGTTACGATCAGGCCAATATTGGGACCATCGTATAAGCCAACAAAAGAGAATATTGGCCCATTACTGTTCCGCTCTAAACTGAAAACTGGCACAATATCGGCCCATCCCTAAAGCCTGTCCTGGCCCATCTTTAAAACTAATAAACAGCCGTGATAGTTAAACTAAATTTGCCAATTTAAAAATTGGGGATACTAAATTACTGACAATTCCATTGGTCCCATATTGTTCCGTTATAAATTGAAAACCGGCACAATATCAGCCCATCGTTTAAAACTAATAAATAGCCGTGATGGTTGAACTATATTTGCCAATTTAAAAACTGGTAATGCTAAAATACAAGCAATCACATTGGCCCATTATTGCCCCGTTATAAATTGAGAACCGGCACAATATCGGCCCATTACTAAAGATTATCCTGGCCCATCTTTCAAAACCAATAAACAGCAGTGATAGTTAAACTAAATTTGCCAATCCGAAAGCTGGCAATCCTAAAATACTGGCTATTACATTGGCTCATTATTGTCTCGTTCTAAATTGAAAACCGACACAATATCGGCCCATAGTTGAAACCTATCATGGCCCATCTTTTAAATTCATTAAACAGTCATGATAGATAAACAATATTTGCCAATTTTTAAACTGGTGATGCTGAAGTACTGCCAATTACATTGGCCCATTATTGTTCCGTTATGAATTGGGAACTGGCACAATATCAGTCCATTACTAAAACCTGTCCGGGCCCATCTGTTGAAACCATTAAACAGCCGTGATAGTTCATCGAAATTTGCCAATTTTAAATTTGGCAATGCTAAAATACTGGAAATTACATTTAATTCATCTAAGCCCTTTATTGGCTAAGTGGGTCAGACCATACCTGCTTTTATTTTATTTAAGCCTTGGGTTATTCATTATCTGTATATTGTGCCAGAATAGGCAAATAACTGGCACGTCATATATTAATCGTCTATATTTTGTAGTTCAGTTTTTGTAATCAAGTCTTGGCGTATTATTGGCATTTGTAAATAACCAACAGAAGTAAGTAAAATATGCCAATTTTGAAAGCTGTCATATACGCAAATCACAATGTATTTTAAGGTTATTCCATGAAATATGTATCCATAAGGACCAATCTCGGGCCAATCTTGGCCCGATATAGGTTGAATATTTATCACGCACTCAGACAAACTCACGGCCCAATATTCTACATAGACTAACTTCTAGATAGACCAACTGTGAAGGCCCATCATAGAGCCAGTGGTCAATTTCTACATAGGCCCTTTAAGGCCATGTGCCACATCCCTCCGACCGCATCGAAATTTTGAAATGGGAATTCTCCCGAACGGCTCAACCAATTGGAATGAAATTTGTTGTGTGCATGCAGGGCGCTTGCTCCGAGAGCATGATTCGCGAAATTTTCCAAAATTTCGAAAAAAAATTTGCAGTTTGTAGTTACCATGCGAAAAACTGTGAATTATTAACCATTGCATCGCATTTTCGTTAATTTGGCGCGAATCATGCTCTCGACAGTGAAAAAGCACACATTTTGAGCTTTGTTTCACCTGTTTTCATGAACAAATGGCGGAAAAAAAGCATTTTGAAATTTTTACATAAATTCAGCAAAAATGTACCAACAAAGCTCAAAATATCAGGTACTGTAGCGAGCGTTCAGTTCATCCGTTTTCTCACTGGCGGCGCGCAGCTCGCTTCGTCTTGTTTTTACCGACTGCGTTCGCCTCCTTCCGGAACAAATTTATTTTTTGACAGGTCGAAAGCCGGAGCCATAACCTCCGGCCATAACCTCGAACATTCGTTCGGAATATATTTCATACGATGTGTGTCATAGAATTTAAATAGTGTGTGTGATCGAGTGAAGTTTGTTTTCGTCGCGTTTTGGTGAGTTTTTTTTGCTGTGAAGAACGCATCAGGACGCCGGCACACCACCGACGATAAAAACCGACAATGAAATAATCGACGAGAAAACAGCCGCAGCCGATTACACGAAGAAGATCGAGGAACATAGGGACAGCAAGAAGGCGAAGAAGAAAACACCGGAATTCAAGGTACGTACATGCTATAACCTCAATTTACGTACTATGTAATTTGCCACGATCGTCCCTCGCATTGCTTTCTCGCTCGCCGATGTGTCAAACAGCCAACGGCTCCGGTGCAAAAAACTCAAGCTTATTTGCTCTTAGCAGAAATACCTCGGTACTTATTTGTGAAAAAATCGCAGATAGCATATTTTCCGATGATCCGTAGCCGTAGCCGATGATAGCGAGGGGTACTTCCATTACCCCTCGAAATCGTCGATTTCCTGATCAGTGTGCGACCAAAATGGTGCACGAAAGTTCAACACCTTTTGCCTACGAACGCAAAACTGTCACGTCTCAAACACGGTTGATTTGTGGACCGGTGGCGATATCTCTATAGCTTCACCCTGATGACCGAGAGAACTATTGGTATGGCGTACAAAGATGGAAGACCCTTGGTATACCTGTACGGTAGTACACCGCTACACGCAAGTGTGCGTGTTACTAGTATGGTACTGGTATACTCTGCAATAGTAAAATATACTGGTTCCGTATCCTCACCATACTAATACTCGTACTGATAGCGTACGCATACACATGCTAGGTATGGTAACTGGACTAGCATGTAGAAACCAGAACTAATGTAGCGTCGGATTTACCATCTAGATGGACCAACGGATTTATCAAGGGCAGCAAGAAGGCACTGCCGAGGATGAGAAACCTTGTAACTCGTCGCGGCCACTGTATAGCCTCCCAGTGTCGGCAAGGATATCACCGCTGTCTTCAATCTCTCCGAGAGCACCAGCGAGGCTGACCTCGAGGAACTCGTCGAACTCTTCGGCTTCGCCCAGAAACAATATCTCACCATGGATCGCACCACCAATCTGTGCAAGGACTTTCGCTTACGTATGTACATCTTAAAACAAAGGGCGAGGACCATTGCATCTCAATGGTTACGGCTACCATCATCTCATACTCAGAGTCGACAGGGCCAAACCTTCAGACCAACAAAATTGAATGGTCAACGGTTGAACGCGTTAAGGTAGAACAAGCGTGCGCTTTTGATTTTTATAGATTTTGTTTAAATTTCAACCAGACATTGTTGTATCATTATGCATGTTTCAGTGAAATGTCACATCAGTCGACTATTTAGATTCGGAGATTGATTTTAAAATTGCAACTTTTAACACTGTAGGGTCTGCATTGAAATTTAGACAGAGTAATTTTCCGTGAAAAATATTTGTCCTCTTTAAAAAGACACAAGGTAATAACATAAACAATATAAAATATTAATGTTTATAACGCAAATCTTTTGCTTCACGTTAAAATTGTTTAACGTTAGGAGCACAATAATTAACTTTTTTCTCAAAATATTGAACAACGCTGTTCTGCGGTGTTGCATAATGTCTTCTTATTACAGGGGATAAATATTTCTAACCGAGAGTTATTCTGTCGTTGCTAAACGTCTTTGGCAAAACTGAATAGTAAAGACCATTCAAACTTTTTCACTCGTCCCCTAACTGGTTTACTATCTAATCATATTTTTTTTTCAAAATCCATAAACACAATAGAATGGTACGCCGAATTAAGTGACCTGACTTTCGGCCAATGCAGACCCTGCAGTGTTAAAAGTTGCTATTCAAAAATCCATTATCTCCCAATGTAAATAGTCAACTGTTCTGAAATTTCACTTAAACTTGCATAATAATATGAACAATGTCTGGTTAAAATTTGAAAAAAATCGATATAAATTAAGAGCGCACGCTCGTTTTACCATAAGGGCTTACACCACTGTAAACGTCCAAAATTGAGTGATATTTCGCGATTTTTTTTTTTTGTAGAAGGACAAATAAGAGAATATTAATATTCAAGGATGTTATTAGTCATATCTTTAAGTGAACAAAATGAAATTTATATTGAAAAATTATGCCAAAAGGTGACGCTGGAGCCATTCTGGCGAGGCATGTTAAATTTGAGACGCTCTGCGGCACGCAGTATAGCTGACGCAAATTTGATTGTAGAATAAAATTTAAAAAATTCTATTTATTTTCACGAGTATAGCTAGAGAAATACGTAGAGAATTGTGACAATGTTATTTTTTGTGTAATTGGCAAGCATTAAACCAAAAACTTAATTTTCGACAAAAAAAGCACAATCATTTGGTAATAACTAATGTTATAACTAACTCATAGAAAATCCCGTACTTATTGCTCTTCGGAATGTTATTTGAAACATGTACCCAAAATTGGGAGTGAAAATGATGAAAATTGTTGGAGTTATGCTGCATGCCGTTTTGAAAAATTGTGTTTTGAGAAAAACGGTCGATGTCTCGCACACGGGCCAGCCACTGCCACCGCAGACCCATGCTGGCCTGCGGACCTTTTTTTACAGGTACCAAACTTTTTTCTCCTTATTATAGATGGTTGAAAGCATCTTTTAAGTCAAGTAAAAAAAAAACAATTTTTTTTAATTCCACAGTGTGACCCCTTAGATCGGAGCACGGTGACGATTGTTGGTCGCGTCTCTTTGAACGACACGCGACCAACAATCTTGAAAAATGTTTGGAGGATTATTATAAGCAAAGGTTGCCGAAATATAAAAAAGGACTTCACAAATTTTTATTTTTTTGCGTTCCAACGTTGCAAACTTCAACCTCATACCCTCTCCGTGGAACGCAGTAGAACTATCGTAAATTTAATCGTGGAACTAAGAGTAAAGTATTTTCGTTTATTACGTTCGTTTTAGCAGTCAAATGAGGGGAAACTTCAAAATAATTAAAGAAAAGAGACGAGTTAAAAAAAAGGTCGTGTTTTGAACCAAATTTTTTATATACGACTCCGAAAATGACAAGAACAAAATTTCTACATTTTCTAGCGTTTTTTTAAGCGCTGTGTCTATGTGAAAAATTGTCGCATCGAGATGAAAAACGCTTTTTGAAGCTTCAAGATGATAGTTTCGAGATCTGTTGGCAAAAAATTGTGATCTACGGCTATCGCGCAATCATAAGAAATACCGGCAGAAAAAAATTCAAAATTTGTTTTTATTTTTCAGGGGTCATCGGACTAAGGAATTTTGTTTCAGTTAACTGAATGTATGGGTTAGTTAGCTTGTTTATTCAGCTTTAATTAGCTTTTTATCTCTGTACGTCAAATTTTCTGCTGAGATATCCGACTTCGAATGAAAAAAGATCCTTTTGTCTTTGATTATCGATCTCTCAGCAACCAATTATCGTAACGGGAATTAGAGGGCAGCTTTGAAAAGTCGAATAAATTTCCCGCCAGCCCCTCCCGTTGATTTTTGTGATTTTTTTCTTCACCCTTAACCGTTATTTGGTGAAGGACAAAAAATTACTTTTTCTGGATTTTCAGTAAATCTACCACTACGTTACAAATATTGATGCAAAGACTAATGTTGCCGCGTTTTTTTTCAGCTCGAATTACTCCCAATACCCCTGTTAGTCTGCAAATTGATTCATCGAACCGTTTTCTATCAAGGCTTAATCGAAGTTTGACAAAACAATTAAAGGAACAAGTGTATTATACCTAAACATCTTGTAATCATCATCAAAATAAAAATACTAACTTTCTTCGACTTTTTTCACAACTTGGCACTAGTTGCTTGTTAAATAAAAGAAAAAGTTCGAGAGATTAACATTTTTTTTTGTAAAATGTTTAAGGAAACAATACTGACTCATTTTTTTACACCATTCGGCCTTTGCGCACTTTAATTTCACTCATCTGTAATTGCATCAATCAAAGTTGATACTCCCAAGCTGTATTAATAGTCGATCTGAGAACATTTATGCAATTAATTCTCAATATTTTCTACGAAGGTTATTAGGGTTATGGAAAACAATCTTTTTTTCAAAACTAGGCATGATAAAAATTGAAAAAAATGAGAGTTTACAAAAACAAGAGATTCATTTTTTTTATCAAAACGTAGAAAAAAATTACCAAAAAAAGATTAGTTTTCGAAAGAAATTGTTCATTGGTTTTTTCTTCCAAGCAAGAGATCATTTTTGAAAAAAGTGTTTTTTGTATCCCTGATAACCTTCGCAGAAAATATCTACAGTTAATGGCATACAAGTTCTCAGATCGACTAGTCAATACTGCTTGGGGGTATCAACTTTTAATCAATGCAATTGATGAGTGAAATTATGGTGCGCAAAAGCCGAAGCGTGGCAACAACGAGTCACCATTGTTTCCTGAAAAATTTTACAAATTTAAACAGATTACAATTTTTTTTAATATCTCAATTTTTTTTCTTAAATTTAACAAGCAACTACTGCAAAGTTCTAAAAATAGTCGAAGAAAATGGGTGTTTTCATTTTGATCATGATTACACGATGTTTAGGAACACTTGTTCCTTTAATTCGTTTGTAAAACTTGGATCGATCGGTCCGGAAAAACGGGTCGATGGATCAATTTGAAAATACGTGGCGACATTAGTCTTTCTACCAATATTTGTAATGGAGTAGTAGATTTACTGAGAAACCATAAAATGTCATGTTTTGTCCTATTTTTCAAACTACTGTTAATGGTGAAAACATGATTTTTTTCTCAAAAATCAACGAAAGGGTCTTGTACGAAATTGATTCAAGTTTTTCAAGCTGCGCAATAATTTCCTGTGCGATCATTGGTTGCTGTGATATCATTGATCAAACACAAAAGGAACATTTTTTATTATAAGTCGGATATCCCAGCAAAAAGTTGACATAGAGAGACCACAAAAAAACCAAATTGGAACTGAATAAACAAGCTAACGGACCTATGCATTGATTTATCTGTGAAAAATCCCTTGAAAAAATAAAATTGGAAAAATAATTTTCCCGCTATCTCTTATGATTGCGCGATAACCATAGCTCAAAAAATTATTTTGCCAAAAGATCTCAACCTAGAAACTTGAAGCTTAATAATGTTTTTCTTTTTCATCTTGATACGACTATTTTTGACATTGATACAGCTTTTCAAAAACACTTTAAAAAATGAAGAAATTTTCTGTTTCTTTAATCTTTTGGGGTTGGGTATAAAAAGTGATATATTTTTTTTACAATTTTCAGTCAATCGAAAAAAAAGAGCTCGTCCTTGACTGTTAAAGCAATCTAAGAAACTACATTTAAAATTTCAAGTCGATTGGGCGAACATTGTTTGAGTGTTGCTCCGTCCCGATATCGAAAACATGATTTTGAAAAAAACGTGTTTGAAGTCAACGGTTTCAAAGAAGCTACAGCTGAACAAGTTTTTTTTTCCCGTAATCGAATGCCACCTATTGGTCGAAAATAAAACTATTTTTAGTCGGTGACTTTGTCCCCACAATAGGCTTACAAGAGTTGAGAACTGCGCCTACCGGCATGAGACATCGCCAAAGACGATTTTCAGCGGCGGAGACTTCCTTTAAAAATAGCTCGAAAACCACATTATAATGGGTTTTTTCAGCTACAAAAGAATATGCATCATATTTTTTAAGGTTCCAAGGATTTCTTAAAAGTGTTTCAAACAAAATGATTTTCCGAAAATTTTACACCGACGACCTCTAAACAATTTGCGATAGTAAAATTTTACGGCTCTTCTGTAGAACGAGACTTCACCGATCGTCATTGCTAGAAAGTTTGATCTTTGGAGAAACCTGCCGAAGATGAATTCCGGCAGAGAGAAAAAATGCCAAACGAATTTTTTTAGCGTAATTAATAATAATTTAGTAATAATAAAATTTTACCACTCTTTCGCAGAGTGAGACCCGGTCGATCTCGTTCGCTCGCGAATTTGGTCGGCCGCAGGCAGCCTGTCGAAGATAAGCCATGGGAGAGAAAAAAATGCCGATCGCAATTGTTTAAACAAAGAGCATTGTAATTTTTTTTTAACTTTTCAACGATTTTTTGAAAGTGTTTCCAACAAAACGATTTTTCGAAAATTTTACACCGATGACCTCTAAACAATTCGCGATAGTAAAATTTTACCGCTCTTCTGTAGAGCGAGACTTCTCCGATCGTCATTGCTAGAAAATTCGATCCTTGGAGAAACCTGCCGAAGATGAATTCCGGCAGAGAGAAAAAATGCTAAACGTATTTTTTTTTAGCATAATTAGTAATAATATAGTAATAAAAAAAATTTTACCACTCTTTCGCAGAGTGAGACTCGGTCGATCTCGTTCGCTCGCGAATTTGGTCGGCCGCAGACAACCTGCCGCAGATAAGCCATGGCAGAGAAAAAAATACCGATCACAATTGTTTAAACAAAGAGCATTGGAATTTTTTTTAAGTTTCCAAGGATTTTTTAAAAGTGCTTCCAACAAAACGATTTTTCGAAAATTTTACACCGATGACCTCTAAACCATTCGCGATAGTAAAATTTTACCGCTCTTCTGTAGAGCGAGACTTCTCCGCTCGTCATTGCTAGAAAATTCGATCCTTGGAGAAACCTGCCGAAGATGAATTCCGGCAGAGAGAAAAAATGCTAAACGTATTTTTTTAGCATAATTAGTAATAATTTAGTAATAATAAAATGTTACCACTCTTTCGCAGAGTGAGACCCGGTCGATCTCGTTCGCTCGCGAATTTGGTCGGCCGCAGACAACCTGCCGCAGATAAGCCATGGCAGAGAAAAAATACCGATCGCAATTGTTTAAACAAAGGGCATTGTACATTTTTTTAAGTTTCCAAGGATTTTTCAAAAGTGCTTCCAACAAAACGATTTTTCGAAAATTTTACACCGATGACCTCTAAACAATTCGCGATAGTAAATTTTACCGCTATTCTGTAGAGCGAGACTTCTCCGATCGTCATTGCTAGAAAATTCGATCCTTGGAGAAACCTGCCGAAGATGAATTCCGGCAGAGAGAAAAAATGCTAAACGTATTTTTTTAGCATAATTAGTAATAATTTAGTAATAATAAATGTTACCACTCTTTCGCAGAGTGAGACCCGGTCGATCTCGTTCGCTCGCGAATTTGGTCGGCCGCAGACAACCTGCCGCAGATAAGCCATGGCAGAGAAAAAAATACCGATCGCAATTGTTTAAACAAAGGGCATTGTACATTTTTTTAAGTTTCCAAGGATTTTTTAAAAGTGCTTCCAACAAAACGATTTTTCGAAAATTTTACACCGATGACCTCTAAACAATTCGCGATAGTAAAATTTTACCGCTATTCTGTAGAGCGAGACTTCTCCGATCGTCATTACTAGAAAATTCGATCCTTGGAGAAACCTGCCCAAGATGAATTCCGGCAGAGAGAAAAAATGCTAAACGTATTTTTTTTTGCAGTAACAATAAAATTTTACCACTCTTTCGCAGAGTGAGACCCGGTCGATTTCGTTCGTTCGCGAATTTCGTCGGCCGCAGACAACCTGCCGAACATAAGCCATGGCAGAGAAAAAATGCTGATCGCAATTGTTTAAACAAAGAACATTGTAAAATTTTACAACTCTTTTGTAGAGTGAGTCTCGAACGATCTAAAATTTTACAACTCTTTTGTAGAGTGAGTCTCGAACGATCTCGGTCGTGACTCGAGATTTTAGCAGAGATCGAACTCGTCGATGATGAGCGACATCGAGATGCCAAATAGTCTTCGAGCTTATTTGTTTAAATTAATTAAAAAAGAGTGGAGAAATGCTAGCACCCTTCCACCATACGAGTCTCTAGCAAACCCTGTTTGCTAGAAAGTTCAACCATAAAGAAATTTCCACCGATGACCGCCGTCAACAAAAAAATCGATTCGAGGGCATTTGTTTAAACAATGCGCGATCGCAAAATTTCACCGCTCTTCCGTAGAGCGAGGCTAGCGATCTTGATTGTTCGAGAAGCTGACCAGCAAAAATGCTGCCAAATATGAACCCTGGCAGAGATAAAATGCTGAACGCATTTTATTGAATAATGAGCATTGCAAAATTTTACCACTTTTTTGTAGAGTGAGTTTCGAGCAATTTCGGTCGCTCGAAATTTTGGCAGGGATCGAAATCGTTAACGTTAAGCGGCATCGATGTTACAAATTGAGCTCAAGCCTATTTGTTTAAATGAATTAAAAAAGTATGGGGAAATGCCCGAGTCTTTTGGTTGTGGCCGTCGTCGAAAAAAAATCGATTTGATGGCTGCATATACAATGTAAAATGCAACAAAGTTTCACCGCTCTCCTGCCGAGCGAGCGCATGCTTCCAATACAAGCGTACCGTGGTCGCTACGCATAGTTGTGTGAATTGTGTGACACGCACATAGATGTAAGGTGCTTGCGTACGCCGAACGGCGGCGAGAACGGATTCGTTCTTTCTGCAACGCGGTCGGCGTAGCAAAAACACACACACACACATACACACGCGCGCTCAGCGATCGTCGTCTATTTGGCTTCGAGACTCTTCGTCCCAGTGCGAAGCATCGAGACCGAATTCGCGATCGCTGCGCTGTCCGTCGGTAGCGACTCGTAGTTAAAAACTACGAGATCTGCGCTACCGACGTAACGAGAGGCCGCGTCGAAATTTTCTGGCGTGTGGCACATGGCCTTAAGAGGGCCCACATAGGGCCAAGTGCAATCACCAACATTGCCGCTACAGTGAATTAAATCATTGGCCCAATAATTGTTGGCTCTGTTGGCCGATATCGGGCCGATCTTATCATTTCTACAAAGGCACCTCATTCGTAAATACTCACGGCCCAATATTCTAGAAAGGCTCACGTCAAGGCCCGTACCAGGCCCAACGGTCAATCTCTACATGGAAACATGCTTGCCACACTGGGTCGAATTGACCCAGTCCATTTTCAAAATGTTGGTACACGAAACCTATCAGTCGGATGACGATGAAAAAATTCACGAACATACTTCAAATATTTCCTAATATGTGCCAGAAAATGTCATATAAAAAAATCAGATGGCAACATGCAAAAAAATCGTAAAGATAAGTAAAATGAGGTCATCTTTTTGATGCTAAAGTTGAACGCTGAGTCGTTTAGACCCACAGTGACAACGAACGGTTAAAACCATACTCTTCAATATAAAAAAAAATAATTAAAAACGCGTGCACATTTTCTTAAAAAAAAATCACGAAAATTCGCACTTTTTCCAGCCACGAGGTAGGTGTAAACCGTTGAAGTCACGGCCCTAGGCTATCAAACGATGCAAAAAAATCATATTTGTGAAATTTGAAGCTTATGCAAGTCCCTCAAGTGGATTTGGATCGGCAACGGCTCGGAGCGCTGTCTGCCCTGTGATGGAGAACAGCGCAAAGTGAAAGTGCAGCAAGAGTTTTCCTACTCGATAAAGGGCCTATACATAAAGATATACACGAAGCTACTTATGCACAAAAACTTTTCCAACCGAGCCTTTCGTATACCGAAGGTTTGGGAATTCTCGCGCTCGCGTGCAATCCTCGCTTCCGAAGAGCCGCGAGAAAGATGAAAAGACGAAAGGAAGAGTGAGACAGAAGCAAGGCGCGGGGGAGGCTGCACGGGAACGTAAGGTCTCGAGCTTCGAGGGTAGAAACGTAGAAACTACCCACGAATGGGAAATTCAGTCGAGTGGCCTCAACAGTATATAACGGAGGCTGAAAAGCACAAAGTGCAAGCTTTGCCTCTCCGATTCTCTTCCCCAGCCCTCGCACGCCGCAAGCAGGAAGTTAACTCTTCGCCGGATATGGGCGCGAGCATCAGCCTTCTCCTCTTCTACTCGCCCACCGTCTGTTCTCCAGTCTAACGAACGATCGTACAGAATCGGATTATATATAGCTTCTGGCTACGTCTCTCTGTTATATATTTCCAAGATCGTATTCGACGTATTGCACTAAGAAAACAATATAACTAAGGCCAAAAGTTTGGGGCACCCTGCAATTTTTTTCCGTAGAAAAATAGAATATCGCGGCCAAAAAAAATCGGAAACCAATTTACGAAACGGGGTTTTGAAGAAAAGAAAGTCAGCTTCAATTAATTTTTTAATTGAATTATTTCGATTTTTTTTGTGCCCGGTACGTCATTTTGAAAATGGCGGTTCTTCACGATTTTCGCACCTTGAAAAGTCGTACGCTGGACTTCGGAAAAATAGAAATCTTGCTATTTGGTGAAATGATATTCGAAAAGGGAAGTGTTAGCTTTAGTTTCGTTAAAAAAAAAAATTTACAATTTTTTTTCGCAGACAAATTTAGTTTTTCTTGAAAACACGGCAGGTTTTCGTGAAGCCGGCATCGTGCAGCGTATTGTGAAAACTATGCGGTTGAGAATATTTGTCCTAAGGACTAAAAAGTTTTGTTTTGTTTTTTTGGCGTTGTTAAACTATTTTCAAATTTTTTACATTGCATTACATTGCCATTACATTGAAACGAAGATGTTTTGATGAAAATATCTGTGTTTGAGAGTAACTTTTCCAAAAAATGGACATAATTGAATTTGTACGTCGTACGAATCAAATGACGTTTCGAGCTTATACAGAGTCAAACGAATGAGTACTGACTGTCATTCGAATCAAAGATAATCGGGAAAAGTAAAGTAATTACACTTCGGCAGATTAAAAAATTAGTGAAAAGTGCTCTTAAAAATCGGAAGAAAATGTCGTCTGATCAGTACGATGTACAAATTCAATTACACCTTGATCAAAACTATTAAGCACCCTGCGTTTTCCTTCTTTTTCCAGTTTAGGGTATTATACCATTGAACTTTTATTTGTTTTTAAAATGTATTTATTAGTCAATTTAGACAATATTATTAATAGTTAGTTGATCGACCCACAGCCTTCATCATCTTCGTTTCAATGTAATGGCAATAAATTAATTCGATTAATCGTCGACGATTAACCAAAACTAGCGATGGAAAAAAATGTCACCAAAAAATCTGAAAAATTTAACAACTCTAATATAACATAACAAAACTTTTTAATCCTTGGGACAAGTATTCTCAACCTTATAGTTTTCACGATACGCTGCACGATGCCGGCTTTACGGAAACCTGCCGTTTTTTCAAGAAAAACTAAATTTCTCCACGAAAAAAAAATTGATTCGAAGCGATTAATACTTGAAATGTTGAATATATCTTTAAAAATATATTGTCTATGGAAGTACGTAGGATTTTTTTTTTATATTGCATAGTTCATTTGTGGTTAACAATTATCTGACGAAATTTTTCACTTTCCAAAAATTTGCCTAAAAAATCGTCAGATAATTGTTAATAACAAATGAACTATGCAATATAAAAAAGATCCTACGTACTTCCATAGACAATGTTTTTTTCCAGATATATTCAACATTTCAAGTGAATCGGTTGAAAATTGTCTGAGTTATGTTTCCGGCCAACTTAAAAAATGCAGGTTTGAGATAAACGCTGCACAGCCGCCATTTTTTAAATCGATCGTATCTCGATCGTATCTACGGTCGCGTCTGCGCACGAACGAGCTTCTGCGACAAAGGGCCATGGCAGCGTACAAAGTAAATGGTATTGCAAAATGTACGATACTTATCTTAAGTACAGATTTATTAACTATTAACAAATCATTATTTCAGACGAGTCGTCGATTTTTCAACAGTTATTTGCTACCTATCAGGGCTATATTTGATTCAACTGAAGATTTTTTCATTATTACCAAATATTCATTTTGTAATAAGCGCACGACTGTTATCTCAAAGAGCTACTGGGCCAACATCTCAAATACTGATTCATCAATAGTTAATAAATCCTCATTTGCGTTAAATAGATGTCGCGTCAACTGTGTGACTCTTGGCTCAAATGCGACCGAGATAGTCGATTTGAATGAAGATCAGTTAATTGCTGTGACATGTTCATTTGCATTGAACACAAGATAGTCGTGGCAACTATACGTTAACGGCCCCAAATCTAAATATGAGGCGTTCCATGTGACTTCAGCCAGTAAAAAAAAATCCACAAATAATTTTGAAAAATCGAGTTACTTTATTGAAAAATATTCACCGAGTGTCGAAATAAAAAAAAAATTCCGACGTTTTTTCTCGTTGATTACCATTTTTTAACATTTTTCCATTCAAATGGCTGTATCTTTGGCAGGATTTGACGTATTTACATTCGTAAAATACGAAAATATGCGTCTTCTTATGGCCTGCCAGAAAAAAATTCATTTAGATTTTATTGAGCAAGTCGAATGTCCGGTTCAGGGCAAAATATGCCAAAAATTTTTTTTTCCAAGAAAAGGCACTCGTTATTTTATTTTTTGAAATTTCCCCGAATGGTAAATAGAAAAAACGGATTTTTGGTATTTTGAATATTATGGGATTCCTAAATACCGGGAAGTAGCAGCTATTAAAAAAAAATAATATTCAATTGAAGAAATCAACGACGAAGTACGACAAAACGAAGCAAAACACCTTTTTTCTCCTTCTAAGCGTCATAGTTCTGAAACTAAGGTACCAATAGCAAACTCTGTTTTTTTTTCGTCCATTTATCATCAGGCAGTGGTGAAATTCAAGGGCTTCGGGTATCGTAGTATCTCTAAATCCACGATAGCGTTTTTCATAAGTCTGGTGTTATTCAAAAATATGTTCCACACATGTCATATGTATTTCAAAAACCTGATAAACATACAGCGAGTGCTTCACACTCTTCAATCGAATATTAATGAAAAAATAGCGTTACTTCACGGTGTTTAGGAATACTGTAATATAAAAAATACCAAAAATCCGTTTTTCGTATTCACAATTCGGGGAAATTTAAAAAAATAAGCTAACGAGTGCCTTTTCTTGAGAAAAAAAAATATTTTGCCCTGAAACAGACGTTCGACTTGCTTAATAAAATTTTAATTAATTTTTTTCTGGAAGGCCATAAAAAGACGCACATTTTCGTCTTTTACGAATGTAAATACGTTAAATTCTGCCAAAGATACAGCCATTTGAATGGAAAAATGTTATAAAAAGGTAATCAACGAGAAAAAACGTCAGAATTTTTTTTTTAATTTCGACACTCGGTGGATATTTTTCAATAAAGTAACTCGATTTTTCAACATTATTTGTGGATTTTTGTTCACTGGCTGAAGTGACGTGGAACGCCTCGTATATTAATTGTGAACAAATCTCTACTCCTTTGAACTGTATTATCATAGCACAATTTCAACTCGTTATTCGATGACCATAAACATCTACTGAGTTAAGAGAAATAAAAGTGATCAAATAAGTCATTCTTTTCGAAGAAATACTATGGCGATAAAATGTTGTCACGAGAACACGAATATTTCTCAACGACTAACAAATTTTGTAACAGTTAATGAATATTTCAATAAAAGTGCCAACTAAATGTATTTCTTTACTATGAATAAACTGTTTTCTCAGCAATAATAAATGACGCAGCAATAAATAAATTACCAACTGGACACTAACGTAATGCCTTAGATTCTGATCAACCGTTTGAAAAATAAGCTTGAGAGGATCAGTCACTAAAGTTCCGAAAATAAAAACAAATACCTATACTAGTTTAAATGACCAACAATTTCTCTCAGAAATTTCTACGCGGAAAGTACATACTCTGAAGAGGAAAAAAATAGAAATTCTTGGTACGGGAAAACTCGACAAAAAAATTATAAAATGCTTCTTTCTCAGAAAGTAAAATGATCGTGAAACATAAATCAGGGTGCTTCGAACTGGTATTGATACGATGTAGAATTTCCTTTTGAATGTTACTTTCTGCGCCACCTTGTACAATAAAAATACTTATATACCTTGGTAGATATAGTATATACATTAAAACATATATATATATATATATATATTTACATGGGGACACCCGGCTGTTTTGAGGCTTAACAATTTAAACGAATTGTCGATTTTCGGGACCGAGCAGAATTTATATATATATATATATATATATATATATATATATATATATATATATATATATATATATATATATATATATGAATTCTGCTCCGTCCCGAAAATCGACAATTCGTTTAAGTTTTTTCCATCGGTCGTAATATACTGTATCATAACATTAATTCATATATTTGTATATATACTCGAACAGACATATATATATATATATATATATATATATATATATATATATATATATATATATATATATATATATATATATGTCTGTTCGAGTATACATACAAATATATGAATTAATGTTATGATACAGTATATTACGACCGATGGAAAAAACTAGTTACTTGGCCGAGGTTACCTCTCAAAACTCCCAGCCCCTCCCTCCGCGTTATTAATTGGAAAAAAAACTCTCGGCCCAACGGCTGCTACTGGCTACTGATGTCGGTTGCATAGCACCAGGAGTGCGGCAAAGGACCGAAGGGAAAAGAGAGAGAGAGAGAGCAAGTGAAAAAGAGAGAGCTTGAAAGGAAGCTCTGGTTTGGGTGGTGGTAGTAGTAACGGCAGTAGCTGGCTCGGCCTGTGCTCGGGATTGCAGGAAAAGCGAGCTCATTAAAGCGATAAAATTAATTTAAAGCGGGTCTGCGCCTCCCGTCCCTCCAACTTTTCTACTCCCTATAGCTCGCGCGCTCTACCCTTATACTCCCGAACCGGCGGCCACCCTACCACGCGCGCGCACAATCTAATTATTTTTACCGGCTCAGCGAGCCGTATTACGTTCGACACGCGTTACACCGAATTCGCGGTCTGGATTAGAAACGGCGATAATTCGCGTAAATAATTGTTCGTGAAGTTTTACAGCTGCGTATAACGAGACCGAGACGGAGGGCATGCCGATCGTTATAATTGAAACCTCGATTTCCCGGGGTATGCTTTTTTTAAATCTTGGTTTCTATTCTGCTGTCTTACGGAAGAAGGCGGCATCTACAAAAAAAAAATCGAATATGCGTTTTACTGTACAGAACGATGGGAAACTTTGTACTGATTCCAACGGTACCAAGAATCCAAGCAATACCAACGGATCGATTTTTTGCGTATCTCGATCGCAAAAAAGTCCGGGCAAAATCACCCGTGCGAAGTGGCCAAAACTATGGCGTTAAGGGGGGACATTTAGGCGAGGAGAAAATTGCTGATTTCCAAGATATTTTTTAAGGAAATATTTTTTTACCCTCTTTGAGACTTAGGGTATGTTTTATTACTACTTTCGGCTGTTACATGGTATGTTTTTATTCATTTTTTTAAGGCGTTATACGCAGTTGCAAGGCCAAAAAAGTCGTCTTTTCGCGATTTTTTTTCTGGAAAAGGATTTCATTTGGGCAAAACGAAAAGTATTAGGCAGTGTACTGGCATCTTTTAGCTTTAGATTGGCATTTTTTATTTTCAAAAATATTCATTGACATTGCTTCTGTAGGAAGTCTCCTTCCCCGAAAAAAATTGTCCGGCGGTGAGCAAAGTATCTCCGGTTTGGATTATCTTAAATGAAAAAAACCAAAAAGATTCTTTTAGGGGATAGATGAATCCAGGTATTAATCGAAGGACTAGTCGAAATTTTGATTTTTGACAAAATGGTGGCTCCGGAAAGAAACAATTTCGATTTTCGACCAAATTTTTTTCGTTAAATCGTTGAAAAAAAATCGAAATAATTATCGGAAATCTTATACCTTCGATCAATACCTGAAGAATATTTCTAACAGGGTTGTGTTAAAATTGCAGACCGATCGGTTGAGCCGTTTTTGAGAAATCGTGCTCACCGACTTTGAAAACACCGTTTTTAGAAAAACGGGTTCGAAGTTTCTCGGACGCTTGGAGACGCGCTCCAAGCGTCCTTACAAATATGTGTGTATTTCCGAGAATATTCGCTGGATCGATTTGAAATGTTCAGGGAATATACTCACATATTTGTACATTCCGAAAATGCAATAAAAAAAAATCGATTTTTTGAAATTTCTAACCGCGTATAACCCGTTAAATGGCGAAGGTATGGCACGGTCTTCTAAACGGGTTGCGGCGGATGTTGTCAGACGGCGTGACGCGTAGCGTCGGCGGGATTAATCTGAAAAAAAACCAACGAGGATCTTTCTTTCATTAACACTCATACGCAGAATATGAACCAAGAAATTAAAAAAAAAAAAACGAACCTAAGTGTTTTTAAAAAGGAAAAAATTAATTATGTATTAATAATTATTAATTAATTATGAATAAAAAATTGAAAATGTTGATAAACAATGAAGGCGTTATTATTTTGTTTGGGTTTTGGCAACGAATGTCATATAAAATCAAAAATGAAAAAAATTAATCTCAGAATAATATCAAAACTTCCATATGACCGGATGCTTTTTTGATATTTTGAAGATTATGAACATAGCAAGCTGTAGAAAAAAAGGTTTGATTTTCGACAAAATAAAACTTCAATTATTTGTTATTAACAAATGGATAAGCATATGAAAGAAATCTTCCGGTCATACGAGAGAAAATGTTATAAACTACGCTCTGCCCGAGTTTGACTGAAACGCACCAAAAAAAAATAATAAATCCCAGCCGGGTGATCCGCCGTAGCGCAGTAAACCATCTGACCCTCCACAAAAATCGTCATAGCACGATCAATTTTTATAACTCTCGAAAAATACTTGCTGCTAATTGGACTAACACCCTGGACTATAAAAATATGCCCCAAAAACCCGCATCTCAAAATTTCCAACCAACGTTCCAAAGACCATTTGCGCGATTTCCGTAGCCTAAGTTCATATTCAACGATCCAAGAAAATTAATGTTCATTACTTTTCACCGATACAACCATCAGAATCATCAACAAAAAACAACGTTGGCCACCACGTCAGCCACCCCAAAATCCGTCACAATTTTATTTCAACCCTTCACTTCAATTCAACGATCAATGCCAATTGCGATTGCTGATGGAAACGTCCAAGAAGCCCAAACTTCTCCAGACCTGCAATGGGATTGCAGTCCTTGATCCCAGCGTCGCAAAAACCATCCTCACCGCTGCTCCGCGCAATTATTTGTTCATTTTAAACGAACGCGAATTGAATTGCAATCGAATCAGATGGCGCTCCGAATTTGGGTCCTCCATATCGAGCCCCCCCCCCCCCCCCCCCCCCGCCCGACGAGGGTTTCGTAAACGCATTACCCGAAGTGTAATACATATATTAGTGTGCGGTGTGCGCGCGTATGTACATATTAACCGAGAAACGTATGGGAAACTTAATATAGAGCCACCATAGAGTCGAGTTAGATGAGACAAGCAAATCCATTTCGAACACATTTCACGTGTGCATGCGCGGCGCGTGGGTGTACTCCGGGAGGGTCGCCGCACTATTCGCTGCTAAAGTTCCAATCTCTTCGTGTTCTATTGTCGCGTGTAGTTCGCGACCGAGAGAGAGAGAGAGAGAGAGAGAGAGAGAGAGAGAGAGAGAGAGAGAGAGAGAGAGCGAGCGAGAGAGAGAGAGAGAGAGAGAGAGAGAGAGAGAGAGAGAGAGAGAAGGCAAAGCAAGAGTAGCAAGCGGGGGTGGGTCGCAGACAGTGGCAATTACCGGCCAATTAAGCCACCTCCGAGCGTAGCAGAGAGCTCGCCGCGCCGCCACCTTTCCCCTTCTCGCTCTCTCGCCCTTTCTGTCCCTCTTCCCTCGGAACTATATACATGAGAAATACTCTCCTAGATACTCAGTCGGTTTCCAACGTCGTTTCTATGCTTCTGTCGTTCTGTCCTCACACACACACACACACACACACACACTCACGCACGCACGCACACGCACTCACGCGCGCAGACACACACACACACACACACACACACACACACACACACACACACACACGCACACACACACACACGCACGCACGCACACACACACACACACACACACATGTGTGTGTGTGTGTGTATGATGCAACTACGAGGAGCGTACTCATAGTAGCCAATTGTCCCCATACCGAACTCCAGCTAGCCCCCAATGGCCCTAAAGTCATCGTTGGATGAATGTGAAGGTCATTGCAAGGACAGCATTGTCCCCAAAGTGACGGACACGGTCGAAAATAATTCAAGGACCGTCCTCAAAACAGACCTGCAAATAGTCGAACTTATACTTATATATATATATACACACCGGGTGGTTGCGCATATATTGAGACCTGAAAAGCGAAAGGGCCGGAGACAAATGAACTTGAGTGTCGAGTGATTCGGTATTCGCCTTTGTGTGCCTCGGTAGCCGATCAACCGTGACAGTAGTGTTACTCGCGGCAGAACTCTTCTTCGCTATTTCCAGTACCCTGTAGAAAGTGAGAGAGAGAGAGAGAGAGAGAGAGAGAGAGAGAGAGAGAGAGAGAGAGAGAGTTCGGGATACCCGTCGTCACATTGGCGCCCTGTTACGACCTTATAATTTCATTTGGGGCCTCGTTGCACCCCTTCAACCCTATCACCCCTATTGGCAGTGCACCTGCAAGCTTCTCCGTTGGGTCTCCTATACATATATATATATATATATCTTCGTACAGGGATAATGTGTGCTCCGACCTTCGATACACAGCATGCTAAACTACCCCGGTCTACCTCTTTCTCTCTCTCTCTCTTTGTCCCTCCCCTTCCTTTGGCTTCTCATGCATTCACGACGAAAATCACAACTTCTTTGATAAGTTTATTACAACAGTTTGTATACAGTTTATGATAGAGAAAATTTTACCGGTAATTGTGTACGAAGCACGTTGGCGTGGTCCGCACGAACGGTTGGGGGCAGGGAGGGGGTGGGTGGCGTTTGAATTTATGAATATGAATATATACATATATGTGTGTGTGTATGTATGAAGCCGCTGTGACGAAGAAAATATATTGTCCACCCTGTGTACCGACGCACTTTGCGAAATTGCATTTATCCACGTGCCTCGTAACAATATACGTACAGGAAAGTTCAGAGGGTGCGAGCAATATAGATACATCTATATAAGCATCCGTTGCTTGGCTGAAGCTCACGTCAATGGTGATTTTCTGCGAAACTGCCTCCCCCAAAGTGTTCCGTGGCCTGCGTCAAATTCAGTCGTCCGAGCTTTTCACGCTTTAAACTTTTCGTCATATCGGGGTTTCCTTTTTTTTTTAACTCTTCATGCATGTTGATCTACCCTGATCACTGTAAAGTCCCCATGTCCATGTCGCAGTTCACGTATGCGCCCGAAGTTTACATCATTAACCCCTTCGTTGGCATTGACGCAATAGTGCGTCAAATGATTCCGTGCCCTGTGTGGCATTGACGCACTAGTGCGTCAACCTTCCACCTGGCGCAATAGTGAGTCAATTTACCTGCCATTTTGGGCACTTTTGTCGAATTCTCTCTGCCAACGCAGTTGGCAGGAGGTCAACGCAGTTGGTTAAGGAGGTTGGAGCGTTGGCCACAATCCAAGATTGAATGAAAAAAAAAACATGTTATTGTCTAGACTATAGTGAATCTTCACAATTTTTGGGAAATTTTTTCACCGAGAAGCACCAGAGATAAAAAATAGTGAATGTTATTTTACGTGCGGTTGGATAGGTAAGACATTCACGCTAGGGGTGATGTAATTTTTTTGGTTATTCAGCACCAAGATAAACCATTTCTAACAACGGATTAATGCAAACTAAACCTTGGTAAAGATTTAGAAAAAAACCCCTATCTTGCCCGTGGTAGACTATATATTTATATTCAATATAGAGCGATCAAGGTTTGATGAAAGATTACGAATCTCGGCTGGCGAATGAAGAGCATTGCTGCCAATTTCAATGTCCGCGAAGTTGCCATATGTTGGCAATACTTAAGATTAATTAATCGTAATAATAAATAATCTCAGGCATGATTACAAATGACTCAAAATTTCATTCTGAGTTGTATAAAACATTCGCTGATGCAGGTTTTTTTTTCATAATAATCATCAATGATGTTGTACTTTTTTAAGTAGGTAGTAACACAAAAGTTTTTCTTATTTACGTAATAAAAATATAAAAATATATAGTTTTGCCCTTAAATTATATATTTTATGAAAAATTAGGATGTACGGAATAAATCTATACCTCGTAAGCATTTTTTTAAAGCTCATTTACAAAAAAAAACAAACACTGTCATTTGACCCGACCGGACCGCTCTAACCGCCTTAACGGCGCTGAGAAATCGATTGAACCTAATTTTTTAAATTTGTCCTGATCGAGAGACCTCAAGACCCGAAGTTCAACAATTTTTTATTCTCAGCTCAAAAGAGATGGGCAAACTTTATCAATATTGTAATTTTCCATTATTCCTTGCACATTTAGAATTCGGTACGCTAGAAAATATTGTACATTATATTTTAGGGTTTTCGTCCTCCGGAACCTACTCATATAGAGGCGGGTGGCGGGGGTGGAAGTTGAAAAAAATCATTTTATAGATTGTTACCAATTTTGTACATTGGGTTCGGTCGATTTATCAGCACACTGCTCGTGACGAATTTCCTAGTCAAAACTCGATCGCAGCAATACTTTCTGTTTGGGTTTGGAGAGAAAAAGCGGTCTCCCGGGCTAAATAAGGGCTGGGGAAGAATGGGACTGCAAATATTTGTGAGCACAAATCGATTTTACATCGGACAAGAATTTACCGAATCCATTTGACCGAGGAATTAAACATGGGCGAAATTCTTAACTATGCAAACTTCAGCTCTTGACTATGCAACTTCAGCCTTTAACTATGGATCTTTAGTCCTTAACTATGCAAACTTCATCCCTTAACTATGCAACGTCAGCCCTTAACTATGCAACTCCAGCCCTTAACTATGCAACTGCAGCCCTTCACTATGCAACTTCAGCCCTTAACTATGGAACTTCAGCCCTTAACTATGCAACTTCAGCCCTTCACTATGCACCTTCAGCCCTTAACTATGCAACATCAGCCTTTGAGTATGCAACTTCAGTCCTTAACTATGCAAACTTCAGATCCATATCACAAAAATGGTTGACACAACTGCATCCGAGTCGTGCCGTATGATTCCAAGGACTTTTTGTGTCCTCAGAGCCCCGAAAAGATGCGCGCGCCGATAATTCAAACTCCGATAAGAGCCTTTCGCGCAATAACCGATTACGATGTCTCGGCAAAGTTTCGTGTTTTTTCGTTCCCTCCTCTTTTCTTTTTTCTTCTTCCGAAGTCTTTTTACGTCTGACTCAGGTTGTGTTTAAAATCCTCTCGTTTCGCTCGCGTGTGGGAGAGCGCCGAGAGCGCGGAGTCGAGTGTCCGCCTTGTTGGATTTTAGGCATAATGGGAAACGTAAAGCACGAAGCTCTGAAGAGGTATAGCAGAGTGGGAGCTTTTTCTTTCGCCTCTCTCTTTTTTTTTGTATTCTTTTTACGTCCGACGAATAAGCAACAGAGGGCGGAAAAAGAGGGAATTGTTAAAAGTCTTCTCGAGAGTCGAGCGGAAAAAAGATGGTGCTCGTAACGATTCCCCCATAAAAGTAATATATACACAAATATATTAATATATATGTACACAGGCACGCGCATATTGTCCATATTTACATCTACATAGCTAAAAGATACCTGAAGCCTTACGTCGGACCATCCGGCTGTTTTGAGGACGGTCTTTACATTTTTAAACGAATAGTTTTTTTCTGTCGAGGACGGGACGGTCCTTGAAACTGTCTCCAATGCGAGTGTAACAGTAGCGATATATAAATATAACTAATACCAAGCCTTGCTCTCGTCCTACGTCTCCCTTACGTAAAATGAGGGTTAATGAGCCACCAGCGACCGACCCCTTCGCGGATTTTATACCACCCTTCTTTCTGCCGGGATGGCTACGGGACACGTACACAGTCGAACACGCACAGACACACTGACACTAACCGCGCAATATTTTATCGTTTACTTTGCACTCTCCCGCGCTCGCGGGTTTCCTCTCTCGTGCCGCGACGAACCGAGACCAAAACCCACCCTGTCTTTCCGTCAGAGAGCCAACAGTGCTCAACGCGCTTCAGGCTACAACCGAGAAACTACCGTCTGTCCTTTCCCTGTTAAACGACTAAAGGGTCTAGCGCTGTCTTATATATATATATATATATATATATATATGGGTGTGTGTGTGACTGGAACGAAACTGCACAGAGTTGAAGCAGAGAAGCACGTAACCGCCGATTATTATCTCCCTCTGGGAACTCTACAACATTGCACACACAATCCCTCTCAGCAGCTACTCGAGCAGAGTTTTCAACCTGCATATATCCATATGAGGTTTGAGATCATTTGCATGATGACCAAAAGATATCCGAATCAACGAAGAGAATGTGCCAGAAGCTGAAGAGAGATAGAGAGAGAGAGGGACATTACAGGGAACGGTGACCGACCACTTTGTATTTTATGTGACAGTTCGACTGGTTTAATTATTATGGTTCGTATACATGATATTGAAGTTCGAATACGGCAAGGGTACGATATCCGAGGCGCCAAGATTTGACGGTGAATTTCGGGTTATCGAGTGAAAATAAACACAATATGAAGAGTGGTGAAAGTTGATATTTTGCTTATTTTGCGGTCAAATTAGAATTTTTCGATTGTTATCGAAAATGAGGATTTTTTCGAATTTGAAAATTTCAAGGGACATCAGGCAGGGTAACTTGGAAATTTATAGTTTCGATAGTGTTTCAGAAGCGAAAAATGTATTTTAAATACCACTATTATGTTTTCCTCGATTATAAGTGCGACTAGACAGAGAGTAAAGTGTACTTTTAATCGCTAGGAGTCCGAAGAGGGATTGAAAGTGTACGGTTCATCCCTCTTCGGACTTGTAAGGCTCTAAGTTTATGTAAAATATATCGTTCGGTGATTTGGTGTAGTAATTATATGGAACGATTCTTATTGTTATAAATAAACAGAGAATATGAATAAATAAAGCATTATAATCTCGGGATTTATGTTGAAAATCATATAAATACTACGTTTAGTGGTCTTTATATACCACTAAACAAACCCAAACAAACCGAAACAAAAAACTACTTTTTGAAGCTCGCCCGGTCAATTTCTATTATTTGCGATAGAATAAAGATATTCTACCCATGAACCAACAAGAATCGTTGAATTTTTGCGAATTCCCGATTTCCGCTAAAAGCGCTCATAATTTCGAAAGGGGTTCTGCGACCTTAGAGGCCGAAAAAGTAGGCTTTTTGGGGATTTTTTTAGAAAAAGTACAAAATAAATCGAGGTTACAAAAAAGAGTGTTTATCATACACATCAGTGACTGTATACAATCGTTTTTTCAAGCGATTAATTTCAAAATGACGGCTGTGTAGCGTTTATCTCAAAACTGCATTTTTTAAGTTGGCCGGAAACATAACTCAGACAATTTTCAACCGATTCACTTGAAATGTTGAATATATCTTGAAAAATACATTGTCTAGGAAGTACGTAGGATTTTTTTTATATTGCATAGTTCATTCGTTATTAACAATTATCTGACGATTTTTTAGGCAAATTTTTCACTTTCCAAAAATTTGCCTACAAAATCGTCAGATTTGTTATCTCGATTTATTTTATAGTTTTTCTGGAAAAAATCCCCAAGAAGCCTATTTTTCGGCCTCTAGAGTGGCCTAACGCCTTAAGGAAGCCAAAACAGCAAATTTTTTATTCTTGAAATTCTCATTATTTTGGTTCAAGTATCAAGAATCAACGGTCCAATCGTGGCGCCCCGGATATCGTACTATCCCCTTGTACACATGGTATTGAAGTTTGTATGGTTTGAATGCAACGAAGTCGTGTTTCTTTCGTGTAGCCCAATTTTTTTGTCGCTTTTAGGCTACAAGTATCACTGACATATTTTTGAAGATCTTTAGAGAAGTTGTGCTTAGCTCTACGTTGACATACTGCGTGATTTAGACCCGGACGATTTTCAAAGAAAATGCTCACTTTTCCGAAATTAAAAATTTCAATTATTTTGTACAACCAATTAATTTTATATTTTCCGAATTTCAATTATGCAGACATATTGATAAATGTTTAAAGTCTGTCCCTGTTTTTGTTTCAATGAAAACCGACCGAAGGGTTGTTAATGGCGGATGGATAAAGTATCCGGGTCACATTGACCCAGTGTGTCAAAACCGTGGCCAAATATAAGTGTGTCAACGAAGGATTAAGGTGACATAGTTAGATAAGACGACACGCCCTCAATATCTTTTCAAATATTCGCGCTATACGAGTAACGATGATGTTCCATGGTCCGTCAATAAGTGTTGCTAGTAGCGAAATTTAGTATGCCGTCAGTGAACGCGAGTTTTTGCGTAGTAAAGATTTTCGTGATTTTCGAATAAAATAAAAACTGACCACGTTATTAACTGGTACTAAAAATACCCGCCGGGTAAGATTTTTTTTTGTTGAACTAATTGATTCATCGTCTCCCAGGTAGGAATTGACGATGAAAAAAGCACTCGCCAAGCTCTGAAACAAGGCTCACATTTTTTAATTCAGGCTGAGCACCAGCCTGATTTCAGGCCTAGCTGAACCCCTGAATGATAACGCGGTTTCAGGCTGTTGCACACAGGCTTGACCAAAGGCTGGTAGAAAAGCCTGTACTAAGCCTGAAACGACGAAACAACAAGGTTCAAAACGAGCCTTAATGAAGCCTTCACGAGCATTTATGACCAGGCTTATTCCAAACTCTTCTCGAGGCTATATGAGGCCTGTCTTTAGTTTTCTATATTCTACATTGGGGTTAATTTAATAAATTTGTAAAGAATTCATTTTATTTATTATATATATTTATTATTCATTATATTATTTGTTATAAAATATATATACAATATTTTAAACACAATACTTTATTTTATTTATTGTTTATGGGACACGTAATACACAGAGTGTACGCAAACCCCGGAGAGTGAGTATATACGAAATGTGTATGTGACGAGAAAAAAAACTTTTTTGTGTACCTCATAAATATCGATAAGAGAATATGTTTAAATGTTCTGAGCTGCCTCCTTCGCTTTCGTTTTTCGTGCCTTCGCACCCGACAAATTTATTGCTAATTTTTTTTTCATAAAAGTACAGAAAAAATATTATTTAAAATTTATTTTATTTTATCACAACCTGAAACAAGCCTGCATCCAGCCTTGATTTTTCAGCCTTAAAATTCACTGGCCGAATAAAGCTTGAAATAACCCTGAGTTTAGGCTAAGCAGCCAGTCTTGGTTCCAGGCTGCTCCAAACGATGCAATGAAACCTGGCCCCGGTCTGTCTCACTCAGGCTCGGTGAAACAAGGCTCGCACAAGTTTGTTTCCATCGTCAGCCTTTTGATTCCCTACCTGGGCTAGGGTAATTGTACTTGACAAATACTGCATCACTTCATCGTCACTATAATAATGTTCCAGTAAATATTGGTTGCTATAAACTAACCTTCAACCCAGAAATTAATGTATCTGAGCATAATTTGGTCGACTTGTGTAAGATGACACACAGACGTCATCTTAGATTGAAGTATGTCGTCTTACACATGTCGACCTACATGTGGTTTTTTTTTTCATTCTATTTTTCACTTAAGTAACTAATGTCCTGAAACCGATTCTATTCCATTATAATAATAAACCTTTATGAAAGTATGTCATTTCGAGCACAACTCCCCTATCGGGTGTCTACCACTTACAACTGCAAAAGAAGAGTTTAGGTAGCGATGGAAATAAAGAAAAAGGGAATTGAAAAGGATTTCCCTTGCATTACGACGATAAATGTTCGCCCCGAAACGTTTTACGACAGGCTTACTAGATGGACGAGAGGCTTGGGTCGGTGCTTCCTGATGGCGGTGGGTATGTGGATGGACGGACAACTGGGAGCATCCTTGCTCAGGGTTGAAGAGGTGGCGTTAATGAAAACAGAAGGGAGCGGTGGTTTTTTTTTTATAGTTGGAGATTTTTCTGTGGGAGCCTGGTTGCAAGTTTTTTGGGGCATAGTTGTTGATGCTGGTTAGGATTGGCCAATTCGTAGCCGCGACGGAATCGCATAATGATGACACGATGTACAGGACCGTTGATGGATGGAAGTTAAACTACTAGACTACGTGCTGGGTATCGAGAGTTACAAACATTGCTGCTATTGCTTTGTAAAATATTGCAAAAAGGAAATATTTTATCAGATTTTACTGATATTGTGGTGACGTTGGCGAGGCTTTGTTATACTCGGTAATCTTGAGTGCCAGGTACAAAAAGGTGGTTGTGTATTTTGAGGGAGGACACCACTGTGACGCGTTCCAAAAAGGTCGTTTTATCCGATATTTTTTGTCTACCAGACTATTTACCTCGGAAGAGGGAAGTAAGGTATGTCATTAAGCATACATTCAACTTATTTCGTGTCATTTTTCGTTTAAAGAAATTAAAAATTAACAATGTTATTGAGGTATAATAGAACATCTGTATAGAAAATGTGTTCCAACAGCCGGATCGATAACTTGACAATGGTTGGTCTGAAATATCAAAATAAAAAGTTTTATAATTTATGTAAACGTAGTTCTTGTTGTACATAGCCATTTGAAAAAAATCACAAATGGCGGGTCTTCAATAAAAGTATATATGTCATTTTGGCGAAATTTTTACTTATATTCGGGGGCTTAAAAATGCTAAATTAAAAAAAAAGCCTACTTAAAACGATAGCTACTGCAAGTACAGCAATCTCGGTTTTTTAAAATTGAAAATCGGACAATTATAGCTGGTGTTCCAGCCAGGACGAGAAAAGTCGTTTCGAGAAAAAAAACGATTGAAAGTTTTATTTATACGTAAATCGTTGCGCTTCCTGCTCTCACTGAATCGTCTGTGATTTGGCCAATTTTCAATATTTTAACTTGAAATTCTTTTCACAAATTCTCGAATATGTATACTTTGAGAAAATGCAAAAAACCAATTTTTTGTACCCGTCCCAGCGGTGTCCCGCCTTAAAGTATGGCATACATTTTGATAACTACTGGGTATGCTAGGGTTGTCCGCAATCCTACCGGCATGATTCGAGGATAATAGTACGGTTATTTGAGGTGGGCCGAAATTTGCGTACGTGAATTAACAGTGTATGAAACATTAGAATACTGATGTGTGAAACAAGGTTAAAATGAACTAGTTTAGCAGTTTTGAAGAAGGGATGCTCTGGAAAACTATGCACCAATAGGATTCCTCAATCCTACCGATATAATTCAAGAATCATACTTTAGTTACTTGAAGTAGACTTACTTGTATTTTTGATTCACGATCTTCGTGCCGGAGTCAACGAGCAGGCAAGAAATTACGTAGGGGACGGGGGCCCAAAGCGGGCACTCTAAGGGAAATAAAACAAAAAGCCATTATAAAACGTCATATTCAAACAATTTTTTTACTATCAGGTGCTAAATTTATCATACTTTAATAGTACATTCACACATTTCCAGTAAATCTTCAAAATACAAAGAATGAAACCAATTTAAAATCTTTAACGAATGCCCGCTTTGCCCAGGGGATGGCCTAAAGCGGCTTCTGGGCAAAGCGGGCAGGCAGAGGGTAAAGCGAGTACCATGTTTTCCCCTGACATTGCACACACATCATTATTATTATCGTAAAGAACAAAAACTATACCTTTTTTTCTTAACAGTCAGTAAACTTTATTTTTTTGGCATTGGATTTTGGTCGTTTCTTCTTAACATTCAGTAAACATATTTTAATATTTTTAATACGTTTTAACATTTTTTACATATTTTAACATTTGTAACATTTTAAACAAACCCAAACAATGAAGATCAATAAATAGGAACATTATTCAAATAAAGTATCAACTTCATTTTACACTGGGTATTGCGGGCACATGTCCGCTTTGCCCTTTTGCGCCACTTGACGTTTTCATCAAACCTAACCAAAACATTATTGGAATACATTTAAGCAAATATGACTAACAAGGAAGATCCCTCGGGTGACACCCTTCGATTTTGTTGAAATTTGGACATGGTATCAGGCACCAAAAAGTAAGCGATACGTATTTCTTTTTATCGGCGGAAAAGCGGTTTTAAGGGGTGAAATGAACCCTCGAAAATAGGGGTGTTTTTTGTTTTTCGTCGATAACATTACTGTTCTCACCTCCAATGTATAGTGCACAAAAAAATAAACATTGTTGCAATTTGAATTTTTTAAATATCTCGCACCGTTAAAACGTTATCGACGAAAAACGAAAAACATCCCCATTTTTGAGGGTGCGTTTCAGCCCTTAAAACCGATTTTCCGCCGATAAAAAAAAATGTATCGCTTAGTTTTCGGTGCTTTCTAACATATCCAAATTTCAACAAAATCGAAGGGTGTCATCTGAGGGATGTTCCTTGTAAGAAAAAGTAATATCGGCACAAAACAATAGTCACATTTTAGTATTGATCTATTTTACTTACGAATACACAAAACACTATTCACATACCTTGGTTTTTTTTTCAAAACCCGTGAAATTTTTTTTTTGCCTCACGCGCCGCCCGGTTGGTTGCAGTTGAGCTTCACGAGGGCAGGTCGGGGCGGGGGGCAAAGTTTAAAAACTCTAGTAGTATGGAAAATGCCCGCTTTGGCAGCCAGCTTCCCCAATGTTAGAATTGTACACCATCGTCAGTCTGTCAACTTAAAGAAAATAAAAAATCACGATTCAGCATGAGCCTGGTACGATCAATGACCAATATTCCTAAATCGTACCTTACGAATATATATTTTTTTTCAATTGCGTACAATGTGCATGTGTCAACAATTCGATGATTTTGAGTTCCTGTTAAACAAGAAAAATAAATACATCAACTAACAACCCTAATAACGAAAGTTCCGCGGCATTACGATTTAGGCAAGTCTACCACGCAAACTTCCCCCCAAACCTCCATTCTCATTATCATCGACGATGGTGCAATCAAGGTTCGATCTTCATGCGATTCATACATTATTTATACGAGGGCAAAATCGATGGCGAACCTCCTTTGTCATACCGCAGATCACACGCCAATACGAGTCGTACATGTTCCGCCCGACCTCATAACACATACCTATATTGGCATCGTGTATGCGACAAACCCCGATTGTATATGTGCGATATTTCCGGCCAGTCGGTCGTTCCCAAATTTGCATAACCATACCTTCGCGCTCACCGAGATAGGGGTGGAGGAGAAAGAGGAGGAGAGGAAATTTCGCGGTTGGATTGCGGCTCACCTGCTTTCTATGGGACACGACCGCGAGCTTTCCTTTCGCCAGGTATGCGCATGTATAGCAGCGAGTGCATAACTTTTCGAAAAGCGTCACGTCTCGCATTTGTCTCCGATGGAGGCAATAACAACGGCGAGAAGGGTAGAGAATCCGGGAGGGCGAGAAGAGCTAAATAGGCGAGAGAGAATGTTGGAAGGAAGTGAACGAGGGAGAGGCTCTTCGGAGTTTGGATGAAAGCTCCAGCGGACTTCGTCATCCTTGGGTCTTCCCACCAAACTTTGGACTAGATGTCTCAGTCTTGATGGAGGGTGCCATCAACCTTGCTACTGTTTGAGACTGCCAAACACCGATGGACGCTAACTAACGGTGATAAAATTGATAAACATCGAGTTTGATCCAGAAGCAACAAAATGGAGGACCGGTTGAAAACTCCAACAAGCCCAAACGCATCAAAGAATCCAGTCTTTTTCTTGACGGCATCAAGTTTTGACGGCTCCGAGTTTACACGGATTCCTGGACTTCCATCGGTACTTTTTCACCTCCAGGACTCCCATCAATCCTGCGTCCCGCGAGACTTCCGATATTCCCGGAAAATTAATAGCACTCGGAGAAAAGTTGGATCTAATTGCCGTTCTTTCTCCCTTCGCAGTCCCAAAGCAGCTCTCTAGCCCGGAGCTCTCGGAGCAAGCTCTTCATTTTACAGAGGCCATCACAGAACGTAATTAACAAGCCCTGGCATTAAGCTCCATTGTGTATGACGAGTCACGTAATTCAAAGCTCGACGTTAGTAACTCCCCGAATTATGCGCATATATGCATGATGACGGTGAGTTAGAGAGCGGTAGATCGGTATACATGCAGATAGATACGGAACACGGAAGTAAAGCCTGGCGGCAATCTATGATGTGTATATCGGTTTCATCTTGTGTGTATCGGGTTCAAGGATCGCAGCCAGGGCTATCCGCATCCGACGTCACACTCCTCCCACAGCTTCGGAAGTCCGGAGTGTCGTAATCGCATATTCGCCATTTCTGTATGTCCCGACCGAGCAATTCCTGATTTTCCCTGTCCTCTGGATGCGCGCAGTTCAAGATTGACGTTTGGTATGTTCCTGTGTACGCGTGTCAATATATTCGTGGCTTAGCGAAGCGAACGGATGGAACGATATTTACCGACCATAGTGGAGGACTTCGATGATCTCCCTGGTCAAGCAGCGTGGACTTGGGTCAATAAGCGGTTGGGTGACTGCGCACTGGCTTGCGTGCCGACTACTGAGCGGGATCATAGTTTTACTGAGGTTCCAATGGCGAACGCAACTGAAGGTGAAAATAAAACCATATGGCACAGGTTTTCGACAGTTTACCTGTGCCCTCCCGCAAGTTCGATACGGTGGTGCGTCAGGAAAAAGTGGCCGGGGGAAACACTCTGGGGGTAGGGGGGGATTTCTTTCCTCAGGAACTGAAAATAGTCAAACGACAAGAGTAAGGGCGAAAAGATGGGATGTCGATTCTGCCATGTGCTTTTTCGGTTACCCCTGATGGTACTGCCTTCGTAAAAAGCCAGGTCCTAGCCCCAATAAAAAATAACACAAAATATATCACGAAAAAAGCCAATCAATGAGTAAGCCTTGGCTGACATTGTAATACCCGATGGCCGGATTAGATCGCCCTTTCTCGGGCCCCAATCAAATTAAGAACAAGAGCAAAAGAAGGGTATCAATACCAGGCAGACGTCACGGTCTGAGAGCGTCTCGCTGCGATCGTTCGATCGGCTTTCCGGGTTCCATGTCCAGCAGCACTTCTGCCACCGCGATAAAAATTGCAGCTGTATACTGATCGACGTGAGAGGAATAAAAGAGAAGAGAGAGAGGGAGGACCTGAGAGAGAGAGCAACTGAAAGGGGGAGAGAGAGAGATTGATTGATTGTATATTATATGCCTTGGTATACCTTTAGGCAACTAGGTACAAGTAAAGTAAAAATAAATGGATAAAGTATATAAAACTATAGAAAACACCACTTGAAGTGGCTAAATTAACAAAAATAACCAATAAAGTATATAAAGATGACTCGCATCTAAACTAAAAACAATAACATCGCAATCATAAATGGCTTAGCTTACCATTTACGTTATAATATAATAAAAATAAAAATAGAAATAAAATATATGAGCGGAGAAGCGATACAATGCAAATAAAAATATACAAATGCAAAAGAGAGAGAGGGAGAGAGAGAGAGAACGGGACAGAGAGAAGAACTGAGAGAGGGAGAGAGATAGAGATACAGATAAATGCAGAGAAAGAGCGTGAGAGATGAGAAAAGAGAGGAAAGGATTCAGAGAGAGTAAAAAAGAGAGAGAAACAAACAAAGAGAGAAATAGCAAAATGATTTTAACGGGAGGACGAGAGGCATGGAAGAAATAAAGAAGGGGGAGAAAAAATCCGCTGAAAGAAAAGTCGACTCTTTACGCACCAAGGGAGGTCGAATGATGAGGAGGTTTGGGAATCGTGTTCTGTGCTCCACGAGAGGCAAAAATGTGAGGAAAAAACATCAAATATATGCTGTCATGTGTTCCCACATTTGTATCTCCGCCCCCACATATGCAGATCTATACATATACACACATATATATAAATATGTAACAATATATAACGGAAACAGTGATTTTGAGGACATCAATGGTCAGGACCGTTCCCATAGTAGCCAATTTTACATATGAAGGTTATTTTAAGCATTTTTATGATATATATACAAAAACACACATAGTCTTCGCCACGTCCTGGAGGCTCCACAGCAGCCCCCATTCCGCAGCAGCACCACCGTCAGGACAATACCAAGCCGGTGGCGAATTTTCGTTGAAATAACAGTTGAAAGCACACGGCTCTGTGAAAAATGTCGTCGTCGTCTCCACCGACGTCGTCGTGCTTACCCGCGAGAATGGCAAAGCAAATAAAGTAGAAAAGCGCGGGGGCAGAAGCCCGCCTGGGCGCGTCCGCGACTACGGTGTGTGTCCCGTGCAGCCGGGCGTGTGGTCTCCCCACGACCCCCATACGTACGTGTAGGGACGTAACAGGACCGTGCGAGCGTAGAAGGACCCACACGAGCGCACTTCCGGTCCCACGTGTGCGCCCGTTTAGGTGCAAGCATCGGTATCAACGCGAAGAAACGCGTGTCCGCGTCTACGTATCTTATCCTGCACTATCGAACCAGCCGGAGATGTGCGAATAAGTTTGTCGCGAAAAGTAGGACCTCCGAAAATTTGCCGGGACCGGAAAGTCGTGTTTCACGTCTCGTCTGGAATATCTCGTACACCCTTGGCCAAAAGTTTGGGGCACCCTGCAATTTTTCGTTCTGGACAAAAACGTGAATATCACCGCCAAAAAAATCCGAAACCAATTTACGAAATGGGGATTTTGAAGAGAATAAAGTCAGCTTCAATTTATTTTAAAATTTTTATTTTTTCGATTTTTCTTGCCCGTTACGTCATTTTGAAAATGGCGGGTTTTCACGGTTTTCGCACCTTGCAAAGTCGTTCGCTGGACTTCGGAAAAATAGTGTAGTTAAAAAAAAAATTGCCATGTTTCGCAGGGAAATTTAGTTTTTCTTGAAAAAAAAACGTTAGGTTTTCGTAAAGCCGGCATCGTGCAACGCATTGTGAAAACTATGCGGTTGAGAACATTTGTCCTACGGACTAAAAAGTTTCGTTTTGTTATTTTGGAGTTAAATTTTTTCCGTTTTTTTTGGCAACATTTTTTTTCATCGCTTGTTTTGGTTGATGCTCGACGATTAATCTGATACATGTATTGCCATTACATTGAAACAAAGATGTTTTAATGAAAATGTCTTTGTTTCAAAGTAACGTTTCAAGAAAACGAACATAATTGAATGTTTACGTCGTCCGAATCAAATGACGTTCTGAGCTTATACAAAGTCAAACGAATGAATACTGACTGTCATTCAAATAAAAGATAATCGGGAAAAAAGGACTTACACTTCAGCAAATTAAAAAATTAGTGACAAGTGCTCTTAAAAATTTAAAAAAAAATGTCGTCTGATTAGTACGACGTACAAATTCAATTACGCCTTGGCCAAAAGTATTAAGCACCTTGTGTTATCCTTCTTTTTCTAGATTAGGGTATACTATTGAACTCTTTTTGTTTTTTAAATGTATTTATGAGTCAATTTAAGCCATATTATTAATAGTTAGTTGATCCACCCACAGCCTTCATCATCTTTGTTTCAATGTAATGGCAATAAATTAATGAGACTAATCGTCGACGATCAACCAAAAGTAGCGGTGAAAAAAAACGTTGCCAAAAAAATCTGAAAAAATGTAATAACTCCAAAATAATAAAATAAAACTTTTTAGTCCTTAGGGCGAATATTCTCAGCCTCATAGTTTTCACGATACGCTGCACGATGCCGGCTTTACGGAAACCTGCCGTTTTTTTCAAGAAAAACTACATTTCTCTGCGAAAAAGATTGCAAAATTTTACTGAATAGCGAGATTTCTATTTTTCCAAAATCCAGCGAACGACTTTGCAAGGTGCAAAAAACCGTGAAAAACCGCCATTTTCAAAATGACGTACAGGGCACAAGAAAAATCGAAAAAATAAAATTAAAAAAGGAAATTGAAGCTGACTTTATTCTCTTCAAAACCCCGTTTGGTAAATTGGTTTCCGATTTTTTTTGGCCGAGATTTTCAATGTTATGTGCGAAAAAAAAATTGCAGGGTGCCCCAAACTTTTGGCCAAGGGTGTATGTAGGCGAGTACATACGTGCGGCTGTATATTATTTTATGTACGCGGGACATATAGGTAACCTCGAAAAAATGTACGGCACGAACGTGCGCGAATACGAAAATTTTTCACGCCCGACGTTTTATGCCTTGGCGCAATCCACCCTCCAGCACACTCCTGTGTACACATTTACATGAATTTTCACGTCGACTGTACGTGCAGTCGAGTATAGGTGATCGTACGTTTGTCACGAACTCGGGGACACGTGTACATGCGTGTATGGGTGGACACGGGTAATAGCCAAAAAGGTGGTGTTTTTTCAAGTCACCATCAGGAGTGGTGCACACTAACCCATTAAGCTCCCGAGTGCCCCGAAAATGCATTCGTCGTTGTTTTCACAACTGCAACGTTACAGTTCGTTATTCGCGCGAGTCGACGGGAAAAAATAAGAGCGAGGGAAATGTGGCGTTGGAGGAACAGAGCGATTCAGGGTGGATTTCTTTAGTGAGTCTACTTATGGGGCCCAAAAAACTTGTAGATATTCAATATCTTTTTTCTTGGGGGACTGTTGGGATGACGAAGTCGGGATTCTGCACATAATTTATACATAGTCTCGCCTGGTTTAAGCCTTTTTTTCGTTGACAAATATTGATAAACGATGGAGTTGTCATTATTATTATTATTATTAACAGATGGAGAAACATATCAAAAAGTTGTTCGGTCATATAATGGAAAATGTTATAAACTATGCTCTGTCTGAATTTAAGGGGTCTTCTCATTTTAGACGCTAAAAAAGGCTATTTTCATTAATTTTTTTGATAGGGTTATATTATACATATTGATATAAAAGGTGTTACACTTAATAAGTACACTTTCGAAATACATTAAAAATAGTTTTTGATGCATTTATGTAACCCAAACAAACCCAAACAAACCCAAACAAACTACTGAACTGATCCTTGTGAAATTTTAACCACATATTCTTTACAACATATTCACTTTTTTGTTGCTAAAAACGGTGAAAAAACACGTTTTTTTGTTTGTTTTTTTTTTCGAAAAACGTCCGCCATTTTGTTATTTTTGCACATATAAACAATCCTATGGTATGCCCCACTTGTAGCGCAAAAAAGGCCTTTTTCATGAATTTTTTTAAAGAAAACTACAAAACTTTTTTAATCGATCAATATACCATCTTAAAGAACATATCTTGAAGAACTTTCAGTAATTTTTTTATTTAAAAATATTGCATTGTTTAGTGGCAAATGGCCGTCAATGAAATAATGTTTTTATATACACGGTTTGCGGTGACCAACATTGCGGCGAAGTGGATCATCTGAAAAAAAAAATGCCGATGGATTTAGTCAAATATAAGTATAAACTAGTCTTTAATCGAAGGATTTTAAAAAATATTCATTTTTCACAAAATGGCGGACAGTCAAAGTTAATGGTTCGATTTTAACGAAAAAAAGGCCGTTTTTTGGGTATAAAACGGCAATTTTTTTCGAAAAAAAATCGAACGATTAAAGACTACATTTTTATGTATTAAATAAGCCTGCAAAATTTCAAGAAGATCGGTTCATTAGTGTTCAAGTAATCTTGGTCACCGACTTCAGAAATGCGATTTTGAGAAAAACGCGTTTAAAGTTTCTCTTTCAACGCTCTTTCAACGCGAATTCTTCTCTTTCAACGCTCATATCTCAGTCAATTTTGTTCGGATCGACTTGAAACTTTCAGGCCATATTCTCAGATACTTATACTTCAAAAAAATGCAATAAAAAAAATCGATTTTTTCAAAATCGCAAGTGGGGGTAACCCCTTAATATACTGAATCGAAAGCCGTTTGATTTTTTTGTTTCAGATGATTCATCTCCGAAAATTCATCAACAGCGCTGACCTACATTTTTTTACGACATTTTTTTAACTATGATTTTCGTCTATAAATAATGACTGAAATAAATTCAAAAAAATATTCTTATGTATTTCGAAAGTGTATTTATTAAGTGTAACAACTTCTATATCAATATCTATAATATAAACGCATAAAAAAATTCATGAAAATAGCCTTTTTAGCGTCTAAAGTAAGAAGACCCCTTAAAGTGAATCGGACGGATAGATCCTGAGAGACGATTCACACCGTTTGATAAAATAGTTTCGTGAAAAATCGCTTTTTTTCTTGGGCGCAAATTGCGGGTAAATCGCAGCGGCGTGGTGTGCCGTCGCGCAGTGGGCGATCTGGCCGTTCACGAAAGTCGTCATAACTCCGTCAACTTTTGGAATGATTACAGAATCTTTATTGCAAATTGACGTTAAGACCCTAAGCGATAGAACTGTGCATCAAAAAGCACCTTTTTTGAAATCTGAAGCTTTGCACCCCTCACATAGTGGGCGATCTGACCCTCCATGAAACCCAAACAAACTCAGTCACTTTTGGAATTTTGGCAAAACATTCTTTGGGAATTAACATTGAGACCCTAAGTTATAGTACGATGCATTAAAAAATAGTATTTTAAAAATATGAAGCTTTTGATCCCCCCCCCCCCCCCCCGCCCCCGTGAACAGTGGGCTATCTGACCCATCACAAAAATCGTCATAAATCGGTCAATGTTAAATTTTTTACAAAATCTTTGTTAAAAATTAAAGTTAAGACCCTAGGCTATATAACTATGCATTGGAAAATGTTATTCTCAAAATTTAAAGCATTTGCACCCCCTCCCCCACTTTCACAGTGAGCGATCTGATCCTTCACAAAAGTCGTCATAATTCGACCATTTCTTTTATTTTTTGCAGAATTTTTGTTGCAAATTGAAGATAAGACGTTAAGCTATAAAACTAAAAATTAAAAAACGACATTTTCAATCTCTGCTGTCAATTGAAATAAAAACCCTAAGCTATGAAACCGTGCATCAAAAATCCGCATTTTCAATATTTCAACGTTAACGCCTCCTCTAAAGGAATTGATAACTTTGGGTGCTGAATGGTCTTAAAACCGACCCTCATACAAATGAGGAGCTGGCGAACAGAAACGGACTTGTTCACGCTACGTCAAATTTGCATTATTTTCATTTTTCGTGTTTTTCAAGCACACCTGGATTAGCTCTCGAAATATTTTGAATCAAATCCGGCTCTACACACCTCAAAATTTATTAAAAACTGCTTTTAAGGCCTTAGGCCACAGTAACGGGTATAAAATCATGTGCGAATTTAACAATTTTTTTTTCGTATGAAAAAGTGATTCACGCATAAAATTAATTACACATCTATTTAGTATGAATATCAAACTGTTAGAATTTTTTTTTATGTATAAAATGACCGGCTACTCGCAACTTCTCGAAACAGCTTTTTTCCAATTGGCGTGACAAATAACTTCAACAATTTTCACACGATTTACTTCAAATTTAAAAGTTATGTTCCTACTTGCATTTCGCAGAGAAGTACGTACGGAATTTCTGATTATTCGAAAACTTTTCATTTTATGAGCAGTTTATGAGCGCATATAACGAAATTTTTCACTGAAAATTCGTTTCTTAAGTTCAAATATCTACAACTTTTGAATAAACCAATATTTTTTAATTTCCGTACGTACTTCTCTAGGCATTCTAATGTAAATTGACGAGAATCTTTGTTTTTTGTTCTAGGTAAAAAATTGTGGATGCTAAATGTCACGCTGCAGATCGCCTAAAAAAAGATAACAAAAGAAAATATTAGTAATCGGCCATTTTGTACATCGAAAAAAAAAAAATATTTTTTTTGAAACAGCTCGATATTCATACTAAATAGATGTGTAATTAATTTTATGAGTGAATCACTTTTTCATACGAAAAAAATGATCAAATTCGTACATGATTTTATACCCGTTACTGTGGCCTAAGGCCTTAACTCAAAAGAGCGAAATGACAGTTTTTTGGCACAAAAATAAATAGATAAATGTAATTTGACGTAGTGTGTTCCGGTTTTGTTCGCCAGCTCCTCAATCATGCTCACATTTATCCAAAGATGTCTTTCGCAACATTGGAGCTGACCCATTGTTGTCCCATATCCACATGGGGATAGGCATTACAGCCAACGCTAATATCTTTTATTTCCTCAATTTTTTTGTTGTCTCCCTTATCTCTCCCCCCCCCCAACTTTCCGTTTTTTCCCGAGCAAGATTCGAGGTCCCGTTTTGTGGACACCAAGTGCGAAAAATAAGTGGAAAGAAAGAGCTGAGGGGGATGGCGAAAATAATATGAAAAGCCTACCACGGGGGATGCGACAACTCGCCTGACGGGGTGGGTGGGCTCGTGGGTGTGTGGGAGCCAACGTCAACGCGCATTCGAGAGGAACTGCGTTGCGTTAATGTCATATTTTTATTTCATACCGCGTACAGGAGACTCGCGTACACAGGCGCACATTGGGGCAAGCGTAAAAACCGTACGTTATTATACATACGAAAAAAAGTGTGTGCACGTATCCATTTGTACATCCAGAACACATGTGTATCCCGCATCTATGTGTACACGTAAAGCCCGAGGACGTGCGACATCCGGATGAGGAAATCCTCCCGACTCCCTCTTCCTCTCGTTGGCTTCCCGCACAGTTCCCAAAGGCAGACGCCGAGGTACGCGGTTAGAATAAATATCCGGATGCCGGAGGTTTGCTATACGACGGTGACGTCTACGTGGCGCGACTCGAGCGTTAACGCGAGCATATATGTCCTCACGATTTTCTCACGTCAGGATATAACTTGTATTCGTCTATAGCTGCGGCAAAAAAATAAAGGGTGAAGGAAAGAATGACGCGTAACGCTTTGTCCTCCGTTTTAACGTGAAACAATATATTGCAGGCTCATATGTACAGGGCGACTCAAAAAGCGACGTCCGAAAGGAAAATCTGGATACCTCGAACCATCCCCAGTTTCTGCGATATTTTTTTACTTTCCGTGAATAAAGTTTTTTTTTCTTCAATTTTCTCTTTTGTATGTGCACTGTCCGCGCGATTTTCTTTGCTGTTGAGCGATAAATAAATTGCTTATCGAACGCTAACGGGAATGCCTTGGATTTTAATCGACAGTTGATAAGTTGGTTCGAGAGGATCAGACCCTAAAGTTCAGATGACAGAAAAAAAGACTTTTGCTGGTAAAAAAATTCTCAATTGCTTTAAAAAAAAAACTCCCAAGAGTAAAAGTATAAAAAGTCGATACCTGGGCTAGAGGAAAACTTGAACAAAATTAGACGCTTTGTTCTCGAAAACTAAAAAATATCGTAAAACATCGAGGGGGTGATGCAGGTAGGCTTCTTTAAGCTTTCGAAAAGTCAAAACAGTACGCCAAGTATCAAAAAAATTCCCTCGGAAACATTGGTGTTTGTTTAACCTTATAAACAACTATGGAATGCCTCAAAAATAAGTATTATTTGTTTGATCTCAAACAATGGTTTTGATATATTTTTTACATGGATATAAATTATTAATATAACGTTTAATATATAATATTGTTGCAAAATGAAAATTCATATAATTGATTAATGAAAAAAATGTAATAAAACCATTGTTCGAGATCAAATAAATAATACTTATTTTCGAGGCATTCCATAATTTTTTATAAGTTTAGACAAATAACAATGAACAAAAAAAATTGTAGAAAAAAATGGAATAATTTATAAAATGGCCAAGTACAATGTACGTATTATGGAGTGTACGAGAAATACTGTACACGAAATTGTTAAACCTTAGAAATAATATCATTGAAAATGTTTTATTTTTATTTAAAAAAAGGACTTATTATAACGAAAATTCGGGTAGATATTCATTTTGTGATATTTTTTTTATTAATCAATTGTCCAACCAAAAAATTAAACAGTATTAAGCGAGTATACGAGAAATGTACATAAACATGTTAAACCTTAGAAATAATATTATCAAAACTGCTTTATTTTTATTTCAACAATGACATTATTATAACAAAATTTTCGGTGGGTATTGATATAAGGCATCTAGATTTTCCTTTTGGACGTCACTTTTCTGGCCACCCTGTAGATATCGCCAATCCATAGGATAGTCTCTTTTACAATTCGACAATTGATTTTAAAACGAGACATGTGCTGTGAGTACCTTTCTCTGTTTTTCCTCGTCTTTTCATACCGCTTTATGAAAAAATATTTTTCGCTGCTGCGGCACTAGTACCAATTACCGTGCTGTTCATCTGTCGATTTTTACAATGAAGACATCATACCAATACCTCGTACAATTTGTACCCGTACGAAAGGCTGTGGAACGTCGACGAACCGCAATTGTCTCATGACCGCGTGCACCATTTGCCACCATTTTTTTCCCCATCACTGTCCCGAGTAAGGAATTTCCTCTTCGATATGTAGAACATCAACATGGCTAAATTCGCACGTGCAATATATACATATTTCCATGCACATAAATAAATTACGTACACAGATTGTTCGGAAGTTTCGTCTTCCTCGGTTTGGTCGTGGTCGAGTTTCTTCCCGGTGAACGACAAACCGGTCTCGAAACGGCGGAACTATAACAGTGAGATCGTAATGGAGTGGACAGAGAGGGAGAAAGACAGGGATTGCGTTATGATGTACTATATCCTGAAACGTACGGTATATAGAATGTTCCCGAAACAGTCGTACGGTACAGACACGTCGCTTTGACTGTGAGTTCGGAAAACTAATCAGAGTTGGTGACTACGTCTTCATGAAGACGGATTTACCAGTGCTCGGGGAGAAGTACAAGTTACCTAAGGGGAACGAGTCAGTGCGTGGTCAGACTCGACCATCGGACGTATGGTATTGTCATGGCCCGGATGGATATGCATCCTATTAATTTTCTCCAGCCAAACAGCTGTATAAGTAATCGATGAAAAATAACATTATTGCAGAAGAATATGTTTTGTAATTTTTCCAAAAAAATAATTGGTAATTTTGGCACAAAAGTAATTGGTCATTTTAACAAATAAAAAAGTAATTGGTAATTGTTGCAAAAAAGAATTGACAATTTTTGCGAAAAGTAATTCGTACTTTTGGCAGAAAAGTAATTGGTTTTTTTCACAAAAAAAGTAATCGGTAGGTGTTGAAAAAAGTACCTGATATTGTTAGCAGACAGCAATTGTTAATCTTTCAATGAAGTAATTGGTAATTGTTGCCAAATGTAATTGGTAATTTTGACAAAAAGCAATTGGTAAATTTTGCAAACAGCAACCTTGCAAAAAGTAATTAGTTATTGTTGCAAAAAGCAATTAGCAGTTGTTGTAAATTGGTAATTTTGGCAAAAAAGTAATTGGTCATTTTTACAAAAAGAAAAGTAATTGATTATTTCAGCAAAAAGTAATTGGCCTTTTCACACAAAAAAGTAATTGGTAATTGTTGCAAAACGTAATTGGTAATTTTGACAACAAGCAATCGATTATTTTAACAAAAAAGTAATTGGTCTTTCTTACAAAAAGAAAAGTAATTGGTTATTTCAGCGAAAAGTAATTAGCCTTTTTACACAAAAAGTAATTGGTAATTGTTGCAAAAAGTAATTAGTAATTTTGGCAAAAAAGTAATTGGCAATTGTTGCAAAACGTAATTGGTCATTTTGACCTAGAGCAATTGGTACTTTTTGCAAAAAGCGATTAGTAACCCTGCAAATAAGTAACTAGTCATTGTTATAGTAAAAGCAATCAGTAATTGTTGTAAAACAATATTTGGTATTATTTGCGAAGGAATAATTTGGTAACCAAAGGTGATCTTCATTTCACAGTTTCATTGGAAACCCCAGCTTTTCCCCATGAATACCCCTACGCGGGCGAATTCAGCGGACCATTCAGTGGACCAATTTCGATGAAACGATATTTTAATTGGAACACAATGTTGTTTTTTTTTTCTTTATTTTTCCACGTTACTGAACGCGTGTAACTTGATACAAACATTTTGAGAGGCGAACCACTCAATTGTTCAGCTCTTACTAACGAGCACAGCTACCCTTCATGGCAGTGCCGATTTACCTGAAAAAAAAATAATAGTACCTGACACCTCTCAAACTGTTTCGAATGAAACGAGGCCACTTGTGAGCCACGTCAAACCGCAACGTCAATGCCTCGTGACAAGCGACGGGTCGCTACGTCAGTCAACTCGTCATGCCTCGCAAGCGTTTGATAAATGATACTAGGTCACCATATTCTCCATGTTGCCCAGCTCCCCGATGTATGGGGGTGATTCACTTCTGCACTACTTTTTGGGACTTTGAGCTTTTGAAGCAACTGTGAAAACCCGGTAGAGATCCGTTTAGTACCCCTACGTGATGATCTAACAGACATCGCCAAATTGCGCTTTCATATGTCTATATGAACAGACGTAGATTGGAGTTTCGTGTGCTTGCAAAGATACAAACCTGCCGATTCCTGCTGTCTGAATGGAACCGAAAATCCCTACATACGTCTACATAGTATACTCCAATTTACGCCGTATGTACCACGACGCATTCACCGTATGCATACACGACTGCGTCTTCGCTAATATCCACGTTGTATCGCAACTCTATGACGTATAAATACGTCTCGCAAGGCTTATATAACTTCGTTAGAGAGGAAGCGAGTCGGCCAGACCACCATCTGGTGGAGTCCCAGTGGAGCGCCATGAGTTTGTATCGGTGGTTGCCTCTTAGCAACCGACTTTGATACTCAATATTAATTATGACCGAGATTCTCGATACACGATACGCTCTTGTGCTTTCCCGGGGGTGCTTGCGTTGTGAACCTGGATCGCCCTCTTCCGTATATAGATGTACACGCATACGGGCCGTTCCCACATAGAGACACTTGAGCTTCGAAGGCCAGTAAAGATCCTCATCTGAAGAGCCCTTGTCCGTTTTCTACCGCAGACCGTTAATGGATCATCGTTAATTGATGATAACCAATTCGGAATAAAGAAAATAGAAAAAAAGCTGGCAGAAAGCGAAGATCGTAAAAACTTGGGGTTTGATGCTTTCCAAGACACCCTACGGTGGTCTATACCTTATCCATCATATCACCGTTCATCGCACACTTTGATGCACTATGTTGGATACTTGCTTGTATGTATGCATGCTGGAAGCACCGTAAGTCATAATTCAGCGATGTTACGCGATACCTCAGGACAGTGTGCTCGCCAATCACACTTCGGAGGGTGGCATCGCACTAAAAAGGATCTGCACTATACGTATACACTGAGGGAAGAAGGAAGGGAAAAGCGAGCAGCATGAAGCCGACCACTCAATTTAAAATGACGATGTATAATACTTCATCTCGACGTGTTCCACATCGGAACGATACGTTCGTCGTGTTCTAACGAGCTGTGCGCGCAATTTATATCTTCGTATATTCCACTACCAGCTCACATAGAGATGCTCGGAAAATGGCTTCGTCTCCGCTTCGTTATAGGCTGCGCGCGTTTGGGCGAAGTCGATATTGATGCGTCCAGGAGATCTATTCGAAGCTACTATTTCAGCCCAATTTGCACGTTGAAGGATCGTACTCTCTGGAATATTGTTAAATCAGCTGGTAGCGTTTTTTAAATCTCCTAGTAGGATTCGGGGGGAGGGGGGGAGGGACAGAGTTGAACAAATGGATAAATCTCCGTCGTACTTTGGACGCGTTGACCGAGTTACGGAGATAGTCGCAGGTTAGTGGTCGTGTGACGTGTCGTTGGTTCGGATGAACTTCACGGCCAGTTGCACCGTAGTACCATCAAGCAGAGGCGCTGCTCGTTCGTTCCCATCCGATGGTGCTATATGGCCCGGGTGTACAGATGGGACAAAGAAAAGGAGAGACAGAGGCAGGAAATGATTGTCACAAACCGTGTCTAGGAACGGAGGCCGAATTGAAAATGGATAACAAGCGAGAATGAAGGACTCTCCATTCCACCGAGAGCCGGAGAGAGAGAGAAACAGAGAGAGCACGCGGCATGTGAGGGTGAGAGGGTGGAGTGTTGAATGCTGACGTCAAAAAAACTTGACAAAGAATTTAATTATCCGGTTGTTTGTGAAAACGTAAAAGCAGGCAGGGAGAAAGGAGAGACAGCGATGAGTATCTTGTCTATGGGATGTCGTGTTGCATTCATCCCGGTGAATTCACTCTTCAACGGCCTGTGCAGGCACTCAAGAGTTTAACCGAATATCACTTGCGGTATTATACGCATGCGAGGGATGGAGTAGAAGGACCAGCTTACTCTGGAAGTTTAGACCTAGATTTCCTAAGACCTAGGAGCAGGCCAGGCCAGGACAATCATTTCACTAAAAATGGGAAAAAGCAAGATTAAAGCATACGAAAATGACGTTGTAGACTTCATCTTGATGAGAACTGTCTCTAGACAGCGCTCTTCAAGATTGAGGCTTGATATGATGTTGACAAATGTCGTCAAGACACTTCCACCGGACTGTGTGTGATTCCGAAAGATCTTGGCCTGATGAATTTCAAAAGATGATGAATACCGAAGGACCGCGTGGATGAATTTCGAAAGATGATCCTCCAAAGATTATCCATACCGAAAGATCGCGTGGTGATGAATTCCAAAAGACGATCCTCCAAAGATGATGCATACCGAAAGACCGCGTGGTGATGAATTCCAAAAGCAGATAATCAAAAGATGACCCCTCAAGGATCATCAAGAGATTCAGAACATCCCATAATGACGATTTCCAAATCATCGCGTCGTGATAATCAGATGATGATGTCAAAACTGCGCGACGATGTCATCGAAAAGTTTGCGTGATGATAATTCCCAACATATCTCGTGACGATGATTTCCAAAACATTGGGCGATGATTTCCTGAAGCTCATATGATGATGGTTTTCAAATAATCGCGCTATGGTGATCGTCAAAGGATTGCCCGACGTTGATGTCCAATGATTATGATGATGATTCCCAAAACATTGCCCGGCGGTTATTTCCAAAAGATCGCACCTTTTTGCCCATTTTCAGACAAGAGTTTGAGCTGGTCTCTTCTCACCGAGCATTCGAGAATATCCATCCCCGAATGAGACAGAATCATTTAACGAAACGGCTGTGGATTATCCGGCTGCTCGGGAGAATCTTGTAGCCCTCCAGACTCAATCTCATCGCTCCGTCTCTCTCCCTCTTCGCCGCCATGAGCGCAGATTGTTTCCACGCTCTCGTAATCTAATTTCTTCGTGCCTGCTGCCTCCCTTGGCCTCTTCCTATCCACTCGGTAGGATACAAACCTGTTTAGTAGGTTCTCCCCGCAGTCTCTCGGCGAAGATTCTATTCCCGCGACGATCCAGGCTGTATTATCGCACACCCTGGTTGCGGAGTTCACCCAATCTCGTTTTTTTTCGCCGCCCCGATGTGTCCTCACGCAACCATCTGTGTTCTCTTCATAGCCGATGCCCGTGTGAGGACATCCGCAGCAACCGGGAGGTCGGAAAGCAAAATTTATTATCTCTCAGGTATGAAAAATCTGGAATCTTTTTTCGCTGCCAACTGTGCTCTTTTTTGCCCTCTTCATCATGTGCCTGTTCTTTTGCATCGCTGTACGTTACTACACGACGTCGCCATAATCTTTCGATGCGTTGTGGTGAATGGTGTGAGTGTGTGTGGGTGTCTGTATAGGAATACCGTCAAGCGACGTTGATGCCACTGCTCCCGGTTACAAAGGACCTGCAATCCTCACTAACGAGGGGATCTAACTTTTTACGGGAACTCGCGCCCCCTTATTCTTCTCCCTCCCCCACTGCTCTGCCCCCTGCCTGCCCCTCCTGCGCCACTCTCCTGCTCGTTCGCTGCGGTATGACGAAAAAAAAGCGAGGAAGACAGAGAAAATCCGCTCCGCTCTCTTCTCTCTCTTGCTTCTCCCTCATCGCTAGGCAGTCCGTTTGATCCGAGTAAAAATGTTTCACTCGCGTTTCCACTGACATCTGCACACTCACCTGTTTCAGCGGCAATACGCTTTTTTTTCTACTCTTTCCCTTTTCCCTTCACCACCGCCGCCTTTCTGCGGCACTTTTCGCAGAATGGCAGCTCGGTGTGAACGAGCCTTGCGGGGGAAAAAAATATGTTACCGCCAAACTCTGCGCCAACTCTGGCGAACCTTGCGAGAAATTGTGGACTTTTGATGGACGATGGAACGAATGTGAAGAGGGGCCAGCAATTGAACATTTTTTACCTTACCCTTGCGGAACTTGATACACTTGGAATTAGTTCTATTCCCATTTTCCCCGTACATGCGGGTCGAAATTTTGCTGGAAAATTGGAAATTTGCGCCTCGTTTTTTTGACGCTCAAGATGATGGAAAAATGAAGTGGTCGGGGAATTTGATTGCGCATGGGTGAATGAAGCCCCCGTTGAGGGTGGGTAAAGGCAAAGGAAAATAATAACCGGCATTTCATGTTTACGGAAAGTATTGATACGTGAATTTTAATTAAACATTTTCGCTGTCGGAGATGTTATACGTCGTATGAATTGGCTGCTCCGGGGGATCGCGGAATATCTCGTCGATTGATATTTCGTAAATAAGCTCGTATGTATTCCCATATGCAAATACGAATTCTCGTTCTCTCTCTCTCTCTCTCTCTCTCTCTCTCTCTCTCTCTGTCTCTCCGGACAGAGAGAGACAGAGAGAGTAGCAGGTGAACGCTCCCCCTCTGTCTTTCGTTTCCTGGCATTGCGCTGTTCACTTCATACGAGTGTCACGTTTAAATATTGTTGCTCTCCCGATTATTGCTGCAGTGCGATTCGATGATCGCGAGATAAACGAACAATGGCGATATTGGAACGTAGGGCTCTCGCGTAAAAGCGTCCAGCATCGCACGCGCGTCCGCAGTTTTTGCACTTTACGAACTGAGGTCACGCCAGAGAAGAGTCATCACAAAGTTGCTTCAACCGTAAGATTTCATTGAGAATCAGATTGAAATAAAAAATTGAATTAAATTAAAATGGAAAACTTCATAAAAAGCGTTAAGTCAGTCAACATCCAAAAAGAAGTTCTATTATTGTAGGAAATTAAATTCAACAACAATCAAAAAGTACATTTGATAAACATAACAAATTTTATTAAAAACAAATAGAACATTGCATTAAATGATGATTGAAAATGGAATTAAATAAAAACCGAAAATTGAATAAAATAAAAATTGAAAATTGAATTCAATAAAAATTGAAAATTGAATTCAATAATTATTGATCCAATATTATTGGTGTTATTGAATGAAATTTCGTTGATTCAATTGTAAAATTCTTGGTGTAAATAATCGGATTTATTAGTCCAAACAAAACGCTATTGACTTTAATAACATGACAAAATGAAAAGTTTTTTTTTCATTCAAAAGATATATTGTTATCCGAGAACAATATATTATTGAAACTATCTAAAAAATTATCGTGAACAAATTATATGGTTTTAAATGCATTTTCTGCAACGAACAAAAAAAGCGTTTCAATTCATAACGTGAATATTGTTGATTCGAGTACACAAGAAAAATTGAATTTCGCTCGTTTGATTCAGATAAAATTTCTATTGCGTAAACATGTTATTTTTTTTTTCACCATATCCGATATTGATTTCCAAATATACTTCGTTGAAATATTAATATTTTATGTTGATTGAAAAATATTAAGCAAATGTCCGAATTGGTAAAAAAATTATGCAAAAATAAAATTTGTTTATTGCGAATTTGGTTGAAAAAAATTCAACCAAATCATGGCCGAGCGCCACCGAAATTATAGGTGTGAGGAAACCCGTCGTTCTAGGAGTAACCGCTAGAAGCCGCACACGCGCTCGTTTCTCATAAGCGTAGCGCGAACCGCACATTTACTTTAACGCCGGAGAAACTCTAAAGAGTGTCGCTTCTTGGCCTGCTGCTAAGATCAAAGTGTAGTATCTGTTCTTATCAGTTGAATATCTGTTATTCTCTTCATGGATATTGGATATTTGATGTTCTCTCCACTATTATCGTGGATGATCATTCTAATGCTCACTTTTTATTAAGATTTGAAACATATTGAAAAACTTACGTTCCATGGCATATTCCTTTCGATGCAGTAAAGAAATAATTAATTCTATTGATTATATTTTTGTACGAAATAAAAAATGTTGTAGCAACCGCTTAATTATTTCATCCATACATCTACGGATTGTATATAGAATGATTTCAATAGAATATAATTTTATTTGAAGGATAATGTGGATATTCAGAGAGCAGAAGAGTTTTTTCAAATAAAATAATATGTTAGTTAAATCAATCACATGTTCCAATATTTTATACTATTGTAATAATCTCATATATAGGTGGCACCCCGCAACATCACATTTATTTGGATCAACCAATATATTTTTTTTATTCAATTGGTTTTTTTCTCCGTTTAAAATAAAATCTCTTAAACATTCTACGTTTGCCAAAATAATATTATTCTCAGGTTTTTTTAAATTATGAAAAGATTAATTTTGTCAGGATGGGGACTAAAAAATGGCTCAATAAATATTTCTGTATACAGTCGCGTCAACAAAAGTTCGTGTTATCCGGCCTAGAAAAATCCTGTTATCCGGTGAAATATCACGACGTCCTGTCGTTTTAATTACACACGTGTATACGTATATCTACCAAAGATATATATATATATATATTTCCGGTTGCGCGGGAAAAGCACAACATTGCCGCGTATGCGCTACACCGGCATATGTGTCATTCGCACGCTTTGCAAAATTTGTAATTCCAAGTGGCTTTCCCGCGCTCAGCTTTATCCGGCTGACCGAATTTTTTTCAGCCTTCCAAGTTTCACACCATTAATCCATGCAAATTTCGTCAAGCCACCCCCGTGTTCCCAATTTGTAACTCGGTTATATGGAAATAAAGATTTTTTTTTTATTTCGCTTTTGGTCCGCAGGAATTTCGAGGCGAAGAAGATCGATTTTAATTTTAACGTGCGAATGCGCGCGATACACGTGGAGTAATATTTCAACGTGGGCGTTGGTTCTCGGGCCCCTGGAGAATTTGGCTTCGGTGCATTCGCGTATGTGCCAGGCTTTTGCTGGCCGAAACGCAGCGACAACGAATATACCGCGGCTCTATACGTTATTTGAAATTAAAGGTGGCAAATATACGGTCCTCCATCCCCGTCTACCCTCCTCTATCTTTCTTCCTTTTTGTGCGGCAAGAGGGGAGAAGAAAAACGGCTCGAGATGTCCACCCTACTCTGGTGTACATTCCCTTAGAAGCCGAGGAGAAATCGACCGGGTTTTATTATTTGTTTTTATCATCGTCATAATTTAAATCTCAAATAACCGAGCGAAACCCTTGGAGTTGGCTGACAGGACACTTATTGGCGAATAAAAAATATTGCGAACCTGCAGAGAGGATAAAAGGGGTGAAAGAAAGTTGCGAGGTTTTCTAAGCTCTTTGCGACGAGTACGGATAAAAAGAATTGTTGGGAAAATCGTCATCGAGCACTATTGGTACAGGAAAGCGATACACTACTGTAAAATTTCCAAAAAATCGTTTTTTTTCAACACTTTTAACCCTTCGTTGACACACTGGGTCAAATTGAACCAGATCGTATTTCATCCACCGTTCGGTCGGTTTTTATTGAAAAAAATCCGGGATACACTTCAAACATTTCTTACTATGTCTGGATAATTAAAATTCGCAAAGTATGACATTTAATTGTCTTAAAAAATTATAGCAAACTCTCAGTTTTGGGAAAGTGGGCATTTTATTTTAAATTCGTCCGGGTCAAAATGACCTAGTGTGACAAGGAAGGGATAAAAAAATTTTTGATCCTTCGAAAATATTATGCATATTCGTTCATAGTTGAAAAAAAAACACCTTCAGCGATGCCACGCCAGTAGGTGCAGTAGCAGCTCCACAAACTACCGTCCAAAAATTTGATCTTTAAGTGAAAACCGTTCCCAACGAGGATCACGTAACCCATCGACTCAAGAAGCTCCCACGCTTCTGCAAATTCACTCGTGAATTTGTTTCCTAGCGTGTACCGAAAACTTCAACCACGTTTTTCTCAAAACTATGTTTTTGAAATCGGTACGCAGCAGAAATCGAACAATTTTCGTCCAATCGACGTGAAGTTTTTACTGAAGTTCCTTAGATTACTTTGACAGTCGAGTACGAGCGCTTTTTTCGATTAATTGAAAATTGTAAAAAATATATCATTTTATATGAATATAACGTTTTATTTATATGAATATATCGTTTTATATTAAAATTATGGTCGAAAAAACGAAGTTATTAAAAACTTGTCTCTATATTTTTCCATTGTTTTCTTATTTCCCCCTGTATTTGACTTCTAAAACTAATATAATTAACGAAAATATGTTACTCTTACTTAGTTCCAGGATGAAATTTATGACACTTGGCTGAAAACCGGTAATGCTAGAGCAAAAATAATTTTTTATTTACGTACTTCAATATATACCTAATGAAGCCTAAAAAGTTATTTTGACCATGTATGTTGATCCTTTTTTTTCAATTCCAAGGAAAACGGTCGAAAATGGGCAGTTACAGTGGTGTCCTCTCTTAATACAGGTAATTTATTGCGACAATTATTTCTACGGTGAAATTTCCTATCCACCAGTTTCGACGGAAATACCCGGATGTTACGAGCAATAGTTTTATTAGAATTCAACAGCGACGAGATCTCGAGCACTTCCAAAAATCACTCTCCGATCATTTCAAATGTGCCGAGGGCATCAAGTGGCGTAAAAAATAATCGTCATTGGACTCACTTCGTTGTACCTGAAACTCGTCCTTCATTACGATGTTGACGTTTTCATCGTTGGGATGCAAGGGAAATTAATTTATTTTGATTCCTCAATTCTTTTTCCGTTGATTTAGCCTACGAAAACCGCTCGAATATTTGGGTCGTAGCATTATTACAGTTCTACGACGTCGATCTAGAAAAAAAAGATTTTAGATATCGAAAAGAAATGAAAAGGAATTTTCGTTGCGTTCCAATGATGTAAACTTAAACGCCAGCCTTCATTTCCAGTTTGCAATGAATTTAAAGAAATCCAAATTCTTGCAAAAAAATGTATCATTGCGCACCGAAGAACGGTCCCTGTGTGAGGAAGCAAAAAGAAAAATAAATCAATAGGACTGACAACTGGGTTAATTATGATGTTGAATTTTGCCGCGTTGGCAATCAATTTTGTTTTGAATTTAATTGTCGATGCCTTAATGTAATTACCCATTTTTTTAATTTAATTAGAATTGTTTTTATTTAATATTTAACTTTTCAAATTTAATAATAATATTTTTTTTGTTTTTCAAATTTCCTTTGAATTTTTTTCTTTCGTCCATTGAGGCGACAAAAATCGCATATTTTTTTTGGTCCCTTAACAGAGATCCACAAACCAAAAGTGCAAAAAAGATTTTTCATAACAATAATGAAATTTACAAAATTGAACACGATTTTTCATTACTCTTTAACGATGTGAATTTCCACACCATCGTCAATTAGATATGGAACGACGCGTACTCGCGTACAGCAGTGGGTTAAGTAAGCGAGCTCTCGACTAAGCTTATGTATAAGCATCCCAGGAGAAGGCTATTCAAGAACGAGGAGGCACGAGCAGACGCAAGCGACAATCCGAGAAATAAGTGTCCGAAGAGTTGAATGCTGCTAAATGCGCAGCCCGAGTTGACGCGCGACGAGAGTGAGGAGAGGAGTTTAAAGTGCTGTCGTCTCCCTGTTCTATCATAGACGTACTAAATGAGCACTCGCTCCCTATTATTTACTTAGGTATCAGTACTACTAATATTCCGACATGGGGCATTTCATCTTCAGTGAAACATCGCTCCGGAAAATTTAAACTTTTCGGACTAATCATTGTAATTGAATCATTTAAATAATAATTGAGTAATTAATTGATTATTTAATCATTTGATTAATTAGTTGACTATTTATGCATTTGTTTAATTAATCAATTAATGAAGCACTTCAGGGTATCAATTAATTAATCATACATTTGAATAATAAATTAACTACTTATCTAATTTTCGATTTAGTTCTAATGAATTCATTTAAATCGTAAGTAATCACTATGATATAAATATGATAACCGTGAAAATATGGCCGGTTTTACACAGTTTCCCTGTGCCCTCGGGCAAATGCGAAACTGTAGTCGATATTATAATTACGATAACGATATACCGTTGTCGTAATTATAATATTTATAATGAGTTTATATCAAAGTGAATACGAAAATGGAGTCCAAAAGGCTTAAGGGATGACACTACTCTGGGATTTTGGAAAAATAAATTTATCTATCTATTTACTTACGCAAGGCGAGACACAACTCTCTCGGGTATAAAAAATCGATCTTTTTTGTGGAATTTTCTGATAGTATTCAAGAATAAGGGGAAAAAATGTGGAGTTAAGATACTGAAAATTGACCTACAGACGATTTAATTAGAGCAGGTTACGATTTACGTATACTAAAGTTTTCAAGCGCGTTTTTCTCGCAACGACTTTTCGCGACCTGGCCGGAATCATCACTCTAGCTATAATTGTCCGATTAACAATTTTAAAAAATACAATATTTCCGTAATTACCGTAACTATCGTTGTACGTGGCAATTTTTGTATTCTGTATTTTTAAGCCCTCAAATATAAGTAAACATTTCGCCAAAAGCACACTTTTTTACACTGACCATTTCCTGATTTTTTTTCGAAAAAAGGCTACGTACAACGGGAACTACATTTATATAGGTTATAAGACTTTTTTATTTTTGTGTTACAAACCAACCATTTTCAAATGATCAGTCCGGCCCTTGGACCACATTTTTTACAGACGCTCTGATATATGTGAATAAAGATGTTAATTTAAAATTTTTTAAAATAAAACTTTCCGCGAAATAAGTTCAATGTATGCTTAATAACATACCGTTTTTCCAAATCTGAAATAAATAATCTAGTAGACAAAAAAAATAGGTAAAAACGACCTTTTTCAGCCCGTCACAGTACTGTCCTCCCTTAAGGCGGTCCTCTAGTTTCTCGGGTCGAAAAAATCGATTTTTTTTTTTCATAAATCACATCTACAACATGTGTAGAAAATGTGTGCCAAAGGATTTTTCGATATTCGAAGTGGTTCACAAGTTACGGCCCTGGAACGGAGCAGGTATACGGAGCGCGCGTCGGGAGCGCGAACTTTCAAACGCGTTTTTCTCGAAACACCATTGTTCGAAACGGTGACCACGATATTTCAGAAACTACTGCACCGATCTTGTTCAAATTTATAGAGCATATTTAATATGTTATAAGCCAGCGATTGAACTAGGATTATCATGATTGCTTCGATAGTTTTTTTTGTACGAGCGAAAAACTTAAGAAAAAATGAGTAAAAAATAGAATGTAATTTTCAAAAGTGTATAAAAAAGTCAATTTTTGTAATTTAGAATTCACTCTAGTTCAATCGCTAGTCTTAAATATGAAGATTAAAATGCCGTTTGTTTTTCTGATTTCAGATAAGCAGAAAGGCCGCAATCTTGGTCACCGTCAAGCACCTCTTTCACTTGATGTCTTCCTGTCGGCCACTATAACGTTTATTCTATTATATATTTTGACTTCAAAAAATTTGTAAAGGTTATTTAAATGTTAATAAAGATTATGCAAGAACAATGAGATTGATTATTTCGATGCATTGCCCGTAAAAAATTATTGAAAAAGCCGTAAAAAAAACAGCCGAGAAACTAGAGGACCGCGTTAACGAGCAGACGCACGAGCACCACAAACAAGCGAAAAATATCCAACAGTACGTTCTCGAGAAGAATCGAAAGAATAACGCTCGCGAGATCCAAACAATTCGTCAACTGAATCTTGTCTGCTATTTTTTCGAATGAATTTAATTATCGCTCTTGCCGCCACTTTCGAGTTTCTTTTTTTTCACCATGATCAACAATCAAATGTGTACGTTTCAAACACAGCGATTAATAAATGTCGCTGTGACTGTCATCACAGCCGATCCGTTTTTCAATCTAGTCGTTGGTGACTTCACCGTCACAATCACGAAAAAACTATTCATTTTCCCCTCCATTTCTCATCCTTCACTACGTTATTCGTTTCCATATTTTGGCGTACGATTTTTTTTTCCTTTCGCAACCTCAAAAATTCAAGCCCTCACTGAGAGTAGAAAATTCGGCCATTTTGTCGACTCGTTGGCGAAAGCTCACGCGGCCACGCTCATTGTTGTGCAGTGCATTTTATATGCAGCGAGCAACATAACAAATGCACACGATACAGCGAGCCCGCAAACCGTTGCACTTCCGCTTCATGCATATAGACGCAATGTTAAAAAATTGCATTTTTAATGTGACTGTTCGTATAGCGCGGCTCTTGTCAGAGTTACCTTCGCACAAATATGGCCGGAACGGGTCACTACCAGCCTCCTGAGTTTTGGGATATACAAGGTGTCCGGTTTTGAATGGATAATCCTGCAACTGTCGATAGGTCAGATCATGTCCTACTATACTGCAGAAACAAATGTGTTGTTTTTACACACTTTAGGGGTGTAAATGGCTGTATACACGTTTTACACATTTTAACGTGTGTGGAACATAACGGTGTAAAAATAACACGGATAAGATACATTCAAACAACACACGTATGTGTGTTATTTTTTTACACACCTTAAAACGTGTAAACAGTGTCTACAGCCATTTAACACTCAAAGTGTGTAAAAACAACATACTTATTTTTTCAGAAGTAAGTGGCGTGTTATTTTGAAAATAACACACTCACGTGTGTTATTTTCTTACACACGTTAAAACGTGTAAAAAGTGTCTACAGCCACGTAACACTGTGTGTAAAAACAACACACTCATTTTATAAGGCCTCAGGCCACAGTAGCGGGTATAAAATCATGAGCGAATATAACAATTTTTTTTCGTATGAAAAAGTGATTCACTCACAAAATTCATCACACATCTATTTAGTATGAATATCAAGCTGTTAGAAAAAATATATTTTTTTTTTCGATGTACAAAATATGGCCGACTGCTCGAAACTTCTCGAAACAGCTTTTTTCCAATTGGCGTGACAAATAACTTCAACAATTTTCACTCGATTTACTTCAAATTTACAAGTTATGTTCCTAATTGCATTTCGCAGAGAAGTACGTACGAAATTTCTGATTAATCGAAAACTTTTCATTTTATAAGCAGTTTATGAGCAGTTATAACGACATTTTTCACTAAAAATTCATTCCTTAAGTTCAAATACCTACAACATTTGAATAAAACAATATTTTTTAAATTCCGTACGAACTTCTCTAAGTATTCTAATGTAGATTGACGAAAATTTTTGTTTTTTATTCTAGGTACAAGAATTTGGATGCTAAATGTCACGCCGCGGAGCGCCTAAAAAAAGATAACAAAAGAAAATATTATTAGTCGGCCATTTTGTACGTCGAAAAAAAAAATATAAATATTTTCCAACAGCTTGATATTCATACTAAATAGATGTGTAATTAATTTTATGAGCGAATCACTTTTTCATACGAAAAAAAAATGTTAAATTCGCACATGATTTTATACCCGTTACTGTGGCCTAAGGCCATAAGTAAATGTCGTTTGCACACTTTCGTGTGTGATTTTCTTACACACGTGTACATTGGTCTACAGCCATTTAACACTCATAGTGTGTAAAAACAACACACTTATTTTTGCAGCACTATATATACATGGGATGCGTCGAAATCATAAATTGAATAACAAAAGCTTTTTATCGTCAAAAGATATGCATTCATCGAATCGAACTCAACAGTACTTATATTTTACTCAGTAGTACGTATGAGAGGTGTCACTGTTTTTCTTGTCTTCGCATAGGCTAGGTTCTCCTACAGCTTCACGATGACGGCAGCTTTTTGCTGATCAGTGATGGCCTCGAAACAAAAATACGTCGCTAAAGATTCAATGCAGCTATAGAGATTTTGGAAAATAGATTCCAATTTTAGGTTCTTCCACGTGACAAACTCAAAAATGATATGTAAATGGACCAAAAAGTTGGAACGAAATGTGGTTTTCAATTGTCCGGTGCATTCAGGTGCCTCCACCTGGATGAACGTCGTAGCCACCACTCGATAACCGCCTTAGAACTTTTATTCGAAAAGTTTTCTCCTAAGTCTGATGGGTAAGAAAATATTTCTCCTGCTAAGAGTTGTTGCTTCATCCGGTAGATATTAACCGCCACTGGTGGATGGGCGGTGAGGGTTGGCCTCCGGCGGTGTCTTGAGTTAAGCAACGTAGCCAATGCACATAGCCAATACTCGGAGTGGTAACCGCTTAGCCGTGCACCAGCTGGCGCTTCAACCAGTGAGCGGAAGGCCAATACTTCTGAGACCTTGGAGTAGATACTCGAGTAAAACTGTCCACCAGAAAATCAGAAGAATATGGGGTCACCTATTCCGGTATGGGTTTTTGTTGGATATTCAAATTATCCGCGCCCTTCGAGTACGAAGTCCACTCTTTGGGGAGAGCGCTGCCGTCGCGCCACTCTTGGGGAAAGCGCTGCTGTCGCGCCACTCGGGCGCCCTCTCGACTCGCCGACGCTCGCGCGTTGTAACGCCATTATGTTGGCACGATCGTCTCTTGCATAACGCCGAGTCACTTACGATCACGTTTTCACATATAAATTAACATTGTTCTCTTTCAATAAATAATCTCGTTTGTCCTCACGGCTTTTCTCTTCGTCGCAATCCACCACAACTCTAACAGGTTATGGGCCCAGGCCTCGCGTTGCCGACGAAAACGCGAAAAGTGTGCGAAACATTTTCGTGAAAGAGAGCTCGACCGCGCGGGAAACCGAAACGACGCGAGAGCGAATACAACATTGTTAAAAGGTGTGAATAACTGGTGACGATGGCGAGTAACGTCGTAAACTCGACTCGCATCGAACTTCTAACGAAGAACAATTACGACACATGGGTGATTCAAGTGGAAGCGCTCCTGACGAAAAGCGATACGTGGTCGCACGTTAATGGCGACGTTCCGAGGCCCGTGGTCATCGGACAAGGAGACGCGCGCGATGCGTTGCAAGCTGGGTTGAATAACTGGATCGTCCAGGATCGCAGAGCTAAGAGCGATCTGATACTAGCCATCAGTCCAAGCGAACTGAAGCACATCCGCAATTGTGACACGTCGAAGGAGGTATGGGATAAATTAAAATCCGTTTACGCCTCTCAAGGACCCATGCGAAAAGCAGCACTCCTGGAACAGTTGCTAACAATGAAAATGCGCGATGGTGACGACGTACGCGATTATATGCCGCGATTCCTGGATATCGTCGACAAATTAAGCGCCATGGAGATCGAAATCAACGGCGACTTGTTGTCGATAATGCTCCTGCATAGCCTGCCATCGAACTTCGAAAACTTTCGCTGCGCGATCAAATCGCGCGACAATCTGCCTAACATCGACGCGCTCATGATCAAAATAATCGAAGAACACGACAGTAAGGCTCTAAGGAACACCGAGGCGAATACCAACGCCTTGTATTCGAAGCATCTGCCAAAGACGTCAAGGGACGCCGCGGATGGCGGCAAACGAGGTAACAAAAATCCTTCCAACGTACAAAACATGAAATGCTTTCATTGTAAAAAACGAGGTCACAGGGCAGCCGATTGTTATAAGAGGAAAAGGGACATTCCAAATGCGAACGTCGCCAACGACGTCTTCTACGCATGTGAGGCGAAGAGCGTCTCCGCCTCCGGCTCCGTCTCCGGAGCGAAACATCAAGCTGCGAGTGCGAGATGGTGCCTCGATAGTGGATGCACTTCCCACCTGTGTAACGATCCTCGACTCTTCGCGAACGCACACAAAACGCAATCAGGTGTGAAACTGGCGAATGAAACGACGGCCCGAGCAACCGCCAAGGGTGACGTAAGTATAAGGTCCTCAAACAGAGGGGAGACCAAGGAGATTACGCTCACGGATGCGTTACTGGTACCGGATCTACGAACAAACCTCATGTCCGTATCGAAGATTATCGACAAGAGGTATAGCGTTCTGTTCGTAGGAGATCACGCGTATATCAGAGACGCAGACGGCAATACGCGCGCAGTCGCCGATCGGGAAGGCGACTTATACTTCTTACGCATTGCAAACGACGCGGCGTGCAACGTGTCCACGACTACACCGAGCGTCGCGATGGAATGGCATCGACGACTAGGTCACCTAAATTGGGGAGACATGTCATTCATGCGTCGAAACGACATGGTGTCGGGCTTGACATTCGAAAGCGACGAGCGACTTCCCTCCTGCGACACGTGTGCTCGTGGAAAGCTCACAAAGCTGCCGTTCGAGAGTCGCAAGGGAATGTCAACGGAATTGCTTGAAGTCATCCATGCCGACGTCTGCGGGCCGATGCGAACCGAGTCGCAGGGCGGCGCGCGATACTTTCTGACGTTCACGGACGACTACAGCCGATGGACCGCCGTCTACTTTCTTAAGAGGAAGTCAGACGTAACAGCCCGGTTTTTGGAATTCCGGAGCTACGCCGAGACGCAAACCGGAAGGCGAATCAAGGCAATTCAGTCCGACAACGGAACTGAGTTCTGCAACGCGACGATGGACGAAATATTATTGAAGGCCGGGATCCGGCGCCGTCTAACCACCACGTACACACCCGAACAGAACGGTGTCGCCGAACGAAAGAACAGGACCCTCATGGAGTCCGCTCGATGTCTGCTGATGGATTCGGGGCTTCCAAAATCCTTCTGGGCTGAGGCCGTTGCGACGGCGAATCACGTCCGCAATAGATGTCCCACGAAGCTCTTGAACGTCAAGACTCCGTACGAGTTGTGGACTGGAAAGAGGCCCGACCTGAGTTACCTGCGAAAATTCGGAACGAAAGTTTTCGTGTTGGACAAATCTCCGAACAGGGATAAATTGTCCCCGAAAGGAATTCAAGGTATAGTCGTTGGTTTTTCAGAAGTTTGCCGAGGCTATCGAGTATGGGTACCCGCCGATCGACGAATCCACACCACTCGCGACGTGAGGTTCATGGAAGGGTTCGGAATGGACGATACCAATAGCCATCCGAGTCCGAACGATTCGGACGACCCGACGTCGATCGCCGATGATCGGTGCGACGATGCGCCAGTCCAAGCGGTCGAGATTGGTCACGACATCGTACCGAACGTGGAGTCGGTCGTGGACTCGACGAGCACCGAGCCAAATTCAGGACGGCTCGCGCGCAACGCGTCTACGGGGGCTGGCGGCAAAGCGAAACACGGTCGCGGCAGGCCGCGAAAGATTTTAACAGGCAAACGCGGCCGTCCGGCGAAGCAGTACCATCCGCCTCCGACTGTCGAGGCGTCAAGCGAGAGCGAAGATCCACAAGAATCGCGAGATGACGAGCTTGCGGATTCCGAGGAGGAGAACGTCGCGTTGAACGTCACCGAGGTGCCGTACGCGGAGGCCATGTCGGGACCCGACAAAGATGAGTGGGTCGACGCTATCTACTCCGAGATGAACAGCCTCATTCGCAACGATACCTTCGATGTCGTTGAAAAACCGCAAGGGGTAAGGGTAATCAAATGCCGAACTGTATTAAGGAATAAATACGGTGCCGACGGGACCTTGGATCGGCGAAAGGCGAGAGTCGTCGCGAAAGGGTACTCGCAGCGGCCAGGCATCGAGTACTTCGACACTCACGCCCCTGTGGCTCGTATCAGCTCGCTGAGATTGTTGGTGGCGTTGTCCGTGAAATGGAAACTGAGGATATCTCAACTCGATATCGAAACCGCGTATTTGAACGGGAAGATCGACACCGACGTCTACATGGAGCTACCGAATTCGCTGCAGGATGTACTTGAGAGGATTGTACGCGAGGAAAAGGACGATACGATCCGCAATCGAGCCCGAGCTTTGCTTCGAAAGGTTAGAGAGCCGAATGCAGTATGCAGGCTGAATAAGGCACTCTACGGTCTTCGCCAGGCTGGTCGACAGTGGCACATAGAATTAGACAAGGTGCTGCGCGGCATCGGCTTCACGCCGACTACCGGTGACCCTTGCGTGTACGTACACAGCCACGTGCGCGCTTTTCTACTCGTATATGTTGACGACATATTGATAGTCTCAAACGATGTTGCCCTGGATGATCGAATCAAGAAGACGCTAGCAAAAAGGTTTGCGGTAAGAGATCTGGGCATCGCCAAGTACTGTTTGGGTATCGAAATTCGAAGCGAGAACGGAAAGGCGACCTTATCCCAAAGGGGGTACATCACGGAAGTGCTGAAGCGCTTCGGGATGGGTGACTGCAAGCCGGTGAACACTCCTGTTGCCCTCGGTTCTAAGCTGACGAAGGGCGAAACAACAGAACGCGATGAGTCGACCAATTATCCGTATCGTGAGTTGATCGGGGCGTTGATGTACGCCGCCACCGGTACACGACCGGACATCGCGCACGCCGTAAGTGCCCTTAGTCAATTCAACTCATGTTTCGGAAAGGAACACTGGATCGCCGCAAAAAGGGTGCTCCGATACCTACAAAAGACTTTGGATCTGGAATTGGTCTACAACAACAGCGATGATCCGCTGCGAGGCTTCGTAGACGCGGACTGGGGGAACTGCATCATCGACAGACGTTCTTACACCGGATGCGTCTTCACGATCTGCGGGGGAGCAGTTACGTGGGAATCACGTAAGCAGAAAACCGTCGCCTTGAGTTCGACGGAGGCCGAGTACATGGCCATAGCGGAGGCCGCCAAGGAGGCCAAGTACCTGACCAGCTTCCTGCGGGAGCTACGTTGCGCCGATTTCACGGGCGTCGTGGTTTTCAACGACAACCGCTGCGCCGGAGCGCTGGCGAACAACCCTGTGCATCACTCGAGATCGAAGCACATTGACATCCGCCACCATTTTGTGCGTCAGGCGGTAAACGATGGTATCTTGGCGATACGCTACCTTCCGACCGAGGATATGACCGCTGATATCCTCACCAAACCTCTCTCGGGTGATAAGCATTCGAGATGTGTGTCTGGCTTGGGACTGCACCCAAGGGAGGATTTCTCGGACACGGATTAAGGGGGAGTGTTGGATATTCAAATTATCCGCGCCCTTCGAGTACGAAGTCCACTCTTTGGGGAGAGCGCTGCCGTCGCGCCACTCTTGGGGAAAGCGCTGCTGTCGCGCCACTCGGGCGCCCTCTCGACTCGCCGACGCTCGCGCGTTGTAACGCCATTATGTTGGCACGATCGTCTCTTGCATAACGCCGAGTCACTTACGATCACGTTTTCACATATAAATTAACATTGTTCTCTTTCAATAAATAATCTCGTTTGTCCTCACGGCTTTTCTCTTCGTCGCAATCCACCACAACTCTAACAGTTTTCCACAGTTTCTCCGCAGTTAAGGGGTTAAGCCTAGTTGTAAAAGTATAAAATTCACTTTTTTCAAAAGTAATATTTTATCTTATAATTTGTTACTAAAAACTTGTCAATTTTTCAATCTGTCAGAATTGACAGATTCATAGGCTGTTATGTTGATTTAAGGGGTGAGATGCAGTCAGAGGCGTGAAAAAACGAGCATTTTCAATAATTTTTTTTAATAGTAATTAAGTTTGTTGTACAAAAGTGGTTACACATACTTTTTATGTTATATTTCAACTTGACTTGCACAAATTTTCAAAGAAAAGTTTTGATTATTTATGAAAACATCGCCATCTTTGTCGGACCTCCTTCGGCATGTAGTGCTTTGCGATGACCATCACAAAATTCTACTGGAACATCTGAAATCAAAAAATAAAAAAAATCATTAGCTTAATAATAAATCTAGTCCTTAATCAAAGCTTTTTTTTCCAAAATTAACAAAATGAGGGCTTCCGACAGATAACTTTCGATTTTCGACGAAAAAATCGCTCGTTTATTGTTAAAAAAATCGAAATTTTCAACAAAAACGAAAACCCTTCGATTAAGGACTAGTTTTGAATGCTATAAATAAGCACACCAAATTTAATCGAAATCCATCGAGTGGTTTTTTAATTACAGTGGTCACCGGCTTGAAAAACATAGTTTCGAGAAAAATGTTTTTAAAGTTTTTCGATGTGGATACGGTTTTATATGGTCGTAAAATTTTGAGCTCGATGGATGATGCTAAAATTTTTTCTATGTATTGTGATCCGCTGAATCCGAATATCACCATTTTTGCCGAAAAGTCGAGCATTCAATTGTTTATAGCCAATTGTAAAAACAATTTTTCAAAAAATTAAAGTTCTTCGGGATGAATTATTATTTAAAAACATTTTGGGCAATTTTAAAACGAAAGTATTCTTTATAAAATTTTGCTAACGTTCATAGTTTTTGAGTAATAAATTTATGAAAATTTCTGAAAGAGTTTTCCAATTTTACACTTGATTTATGTATAGAAATACTAATTGAAAAATTACTTACATCGAATCATCAATTCCTGGCCCATCCAATAGGGCTCCTGCAGATGTGGAAGCTTCCAAAATATCAATTTGTCAGTGTCTTCGAAGACTATTTATAGAATATAATCGGGGGAAGGGGGGGGGGAGGATCGCCCCTTTACTAATTGTGGGATATTCCAAAAACTATTCATCGGTTTGACTTGACATTTTCAGGGAATATTTTCGAAACATCATACTTCAAGAGAGTGTAAAAAAATTGATTTTTTGAAAATTCTCACTGCATCTCACCCCTTAAATGATTTTTTCTCGAATGTACGTTTCCAAAGTTGGTGAGCAGAATATCTCAAGACCTACTGCATCGATCTTTCGGAAATTTTCAGGACTTTTTCCAGATGTAAAAATATAGTATGTGATCGACGGATTTTTTTTCCGATGTATACTTTCCATTTGATGGACAAAAAGCCTATTTTTTTCGCAAACGTCAAGCCTCTCACTTTGAACACGCGCCATTTTTATTTAGTTTGACGTTTCGAAAATTCCTCCGATTGACCATAGGATAAACTAATATACCAACGAAATCTGTTTGATTTTTTGATACTGGATACCCTGGTTCAGAAAGGCATTGCTCACTGAAAAATGAGTTTTCGAGAGTGCTTCCCGGACACGGGCTGTAGATCGATCAGAATTGAATATTTTTACACAAAAAAATTACAGAGGGTTGTTCAGACGATACTTTTTCAAATAACTTATTTTTGTAGAACTTTATCAACACGATTGTCTAAAAGAAAATCCAAAAATGAGCTGCTTTCGGCTGTCACAACTGACATGACAACTAGATTAGCGAAAGGTTAGATTAGCGAAGTGTGGGTAGGGAGTGATAGAAAAGGGTTCAATGGCAAAGGATAATACGTAAAAACCCGCAAGGGTATATTTCGGAACTCAGGAAATGTAATATGAATGCTGCATATACATATTGGTATTCATACATCCATAATGAGGGAGTAAATGCTATCTGGGACACAGCGAATCTTCCGTTGGTACGAGTTGGTGGGCTCGGCTTGTGAACTGAATGGCCCGTGACCTGGGATACGCCTCGAGCTAACGAAACCCACCGGTGGTAAGCTTCAATTCACTAACGCATCGCGAATTCATGACATTCTCGGTCATATACTTACATACCAATGTGTATACCTGCGTCGTACTTTCGTAACTAAATCTCCGCGTCCGCTATTTGCAAAATTTGACATTTTGAAAAAGAAATCTCAAACTCTGTCCAACGAATGCAAATTTCTTATAAAGAACATCACTTAAGTGTCCACCTTTGATTTTTTTGAAACTCATATATGTGATGAAGCATTGAAAACTATTAGACACGTATTTTTTTTACTGGCGGAAAACCGTTTTTAAGGGGGGAAACGACCCCTTAAAGAAAGGCGTGTCACCCCTTAATTTAATGTATTCAATACTTCCATAGTGGATTTTTCATCGCTTTACATTAGAAGAATTTTGGTTTTTGTTTCACTCAGATCGGTCTGGGACTGCTTGTAGATGAAACCGCAAAACTAACCTTCGAGTGTCTTTCTTTGAGGATTGGTTTCTTCCCTTAAAACCGGTTTTCCGCAGATAAAAAAAAATACGGGTCTAATAATTTCCAATGCTTTATCACATATATGAGTTTCAACAAAATCGAAGGCGGACACTTGAGTGATGTTTCTAACTAGTATCGAATTTTCCAGTAGAGGAGCTTTTTTACAAATATTTATTGATATTAAACAATTTATAACTTGAGGTTTTTATTTTTCTTTCGATTTATGTGACGCCTTTATGGGAGTGGATGAAGTGCGCGAGTTTTTTGGACATCAAACGAGATACATTTATTTATGAAAAAGCTGGAGGTGTTGTTTATTTTGCTTCGTGGCCGATGAGATTTTCATTTTTAACACGAACATTGTTTCGTAAAATTGGCGAGGCTCATGAATTTGTAAATTTGGCGCGGAATGTAAAGTTGACCTCACGTAACGGCATAAATAAACACCACTCCCGCAAGGGTCCATCATCATGCGTATACATGCATACGTGATTTTCCTTGCCATTCCGCGGACGGTCCACGAGTATTCTCGTCCAATGCAGGACCATCCGCACCAGCGGACTGCACCGTACAATCAAATTCGGGCGAAACTTCATTCCCAATTTGGACGTTGACGTTTCGCCATACTGGAACGATGAACTTCGCCGATGCTCCACCTGCCGAATATAAGAACAAATTTCGTCATTCGTCGACTATTCAAATACATCCTTATCGTTTTTTGGAAACATTAAAATTTTTTAAAAATCACAGGTTTATTTCAATGAGAATGATTGAAAGAACCGTAAAATTGTTCGCGAAAGGCTTTCTCACCTAGTCATAGTCATTTTTTTCAACCTACCGTTGGTGATGTCAATTTGACGATGGTTTCTTTCAGTTTGCCTAGGCATTCAGAACTTTGACGAGACGCCACAGTACACCGAGGTCAATCCGGGCCAGGATGCGAAGCTCGTGTGTCGTGTCACTGCCAAACAAGGACAATGTATCTGGCAAAAGGATCAGAAGGTAGGAGGCTTCTTCTAAATTCAGAATTTTCTTTCCTGATTTCTCGTGTTTTGCACCTGCTCATATATATTGGGTCAGAGTGGGATCAGTGGCTCATTTTTTTCAGAGGTCTATAGCTGCCTAACCATTCATACAATCTCAATGAAACCTTGAGTAGACGCGAGGTGTGTTCAATGGCTCTATTTTGTTAAAAGACACTGAACGGCCTAACCCAATAGATATTCAGATAATAACCATTTTTCTAAATGGGATTTGATCCACTGTGTACTTGGGGGTGTACACAGCGAAATATGCCTAATTTCACAGTCAACCAAAATTTCAAAATCAAGCTTAATTTGAAAAAAATAATCCTGATCCACTGTAAACTTGGTAATGGAGTGCTTTTCTCTATATAATATGGAATATTGTACAGTAAACAATTGAAAAATTAATTGAAAAAAGACGGCATATTATGAGATCGATCACAATCATTTATTGAATATTAATCAACAATGAGTACCTACCTAATGAGGTAGTTCCAGTACCTATCTAAATCACAACGCGAAAATATTCATATTGCATTTTTTTTCCAGTGTATCATTTGTGGAAATGGCACGCGAAAAACCAAAAGCAGATGATTTTTTTTTAATGACATAAACAAAGTCAAATTTTCGAGAACCGTGGGATTATCCATCAATTTCGACCTGTTCCTTGAAAAGCGTTATACTAGAGGTGATTTGCAACAAATTAACCTCTGTTGTTGTTAAGAGTTGTGGTTTTAAGATTTTTGAGAAATTTACAGGCTTGCTACCAAATACAAAAAATTGTTCAAAAAACTACTGTACTCTGGGCACTAAATTGATACTTTTTTAAAACTAGTAAACGAATGAATACTTTTAAATACATGCATGCCCAAAATTCCCATAGTTTCAGAAATAAAACATCTTAAGTGACAAGAATTATTATTTTTTGGTAATTTTTTTTCAAAAATTGACGAGTATTACTTTCTCGAAAAAAATGTATGACACTTGGCTACAAATCACGGCTTTTCAAAACACACAACTTTCCGAAAAGTATCAATTGACTCTCCAGAGTGGAATAGTTTTTTTTCCAATGATTTGTGCTTGGTAACAAGTCTGAAAACTTCTAAAGCGAGGACATTACTGTAACGGGCCGAAAAAAGTCGTTTCATCCCAATTTTTTTGTCTACTAGATTATTTATTTGGAATTGAGAAAACAGGTACGTTATTGAGCATACATTGAACTCATTTTTGGTGAATTTTTATTTAAACAAATTAATCATGAACAACGTTATTGAGGTATAAAATAGAGCTTCTGTACGAAAAATGTGATCCAAGGGCCGGATCGATAACATGACAATGGTTAATCTAAAAAATGAAAATAAAACAGTTTTATAATTTATATCAATGTAGTTCTCGTTGTACTCAGCATTTCTTCGAAAAAAAAATCACCAAACGACGAATGTTAAAATAAGTGTAATTTTGGCGAAATTTTTACTTATAGTCGGAGAATTAAAAAGATACTACTTTTAAAAAAAGACGGCTATGTACAACGATAGCCACTGTAATTAAGGAAATTTTTATTTTTTAGAATTGAAAATCAGACAATTATAGTTGTTTCCGGCCCGGTCGAGAAAAGTTGTTACGAGGAAAACGCGATCGAAAATTTTAGTATACATAAATCGTTGCGTTTTCCGCTCTCACTAACATGGTTAGTGAAACTCTCACTTCTGCTACATGATTAATTTTTAATATTTTAAGGGGAGGGGGGGATTTCGGCGAGGAAAAAATGGCTGTTTTTTGTAGTTTTTTTTAACGAAAGTTTTTTTCACCGTTTTTGAGACTTAGGATATGTTTTATTGCTACTTTTGGCTGTTTCATGGTATTTTTTTTTCTGCACCATTTTTAATGGCGGAGGTATGTCACGGTCTTCCAAACGAGTTACGGCGGATGTTGTCAGACGGCATAACACGTAGAGTCGTCGCTATCTGAAAAAAAACCAACGAAGATCTTTCTTTCATTAACACTCATACGCAGAACATGGACAAAGAAAAATGAAAAATTTTGAAAATCGATTAATTGGTACGCTTTCCCCAACAAAAACAAGAAAAAAACTCTCGCCTAACGGTATCTCGCCCTTTAACTTGACATTTTTTTCGCATATGCTTGAAAAACAATACTTTGAAAAAATGCAAAATAAAATCGATTTCTGTTACCCGTCACAGTCGTCTCCCGCCGTAAAAATCCTAAAACCACCTAACTCGGAAACCACTCATTTTCAACCCCCCGTTGACAGAAGTTAATTGGTCGCAAGCGACTTCTAGGATAACCCCTTTAAAGGAATCGGTTAAATTTCTAATGCCCCTATATATCATATAATTATAAATAATCTACGCCGGCACGGGTTTTCCACAGTTTCCCTGTACCCTCGGAAAATGCGGCATAGTGTAGTTTGAGACCGCTCTGGACGTAACGGAAGTTAGGTTAGATTAGCGAAGTTCGGGTAGGGACTGATGGGTAAGGCTTCAATTGGGAAGGGTAATATGTAAAAAGGTGCAAAAGTATACGTTGAAACTCAAGAAATTAATTCATAATAATAAATTTAATTAATCAATTATTATAATTATTATTATATACACCATTTTTTACGTTGATTGAGCTCTCAACATGGCTTTTCCGGTGTTGTTGCAAGCTCTCATTTTGTTGGTACAATAGACGTGAGATCGCGTCGACCGTTTCTAACAATCATCTCACCTCGAGGTGAAAAGAAAAGAAAACAGTTGTTATCCGAGAAGAAGAGTTTACCCCTCGTTACGGGGGTGTAATTCTCTCTCTCTCTCCCTCTCTCTCTCTCTCTCTCTCGCTCATTCTCTTTCTCTCTCTCTCTCGCTTTCTCTTCCATGTGCATGGCCTGATTCACGCCACGTACAGCCTCACGATGCCTCGGGATATCCATCGCTTTCACGCTGATACATTTCTTATGTACCCAATGTACACTACTAGGTATTATTTGTTACATATATATATATATATATATATATATATATATATATATATATATATTCATATTGGTATGTATGTATGTATGTATGTATATAGGTGTGTGTGTGCATATATGTGCGTGTATATATATATATATATATATATAAGTGTGGGTGCTAAAAGATTGATTGGGGATAAAACGAGAAACCGAGACGAGAGCTGTTTGCCTGAGCTCTAAAACGAGTCCCTTTTCTTTTATTTTCTTTTTAATCCCATTTCACGTTCTTTTTCCGGGTATTCCGTTGATCGAACGAAGGATGAAAGGAACGAAACTGATTCTGACCGAAGCGCTGGCGTGGGAGAGAAGAAAAATGCCTTAAGATGTCCACCGGGCTCTGGTGTACGTCCCCTTAGAAGCCAAGTAGAAATCGACCGGTTTAATTTTTTTGTTGTTTTTTTTTATTATCTTTATCATTTAAATCACAAATAAGCGAGCGAACCCTTTGGCGATTGGAGTTGGCTGACAATATAGGACACTTATTGGGGGAAAAAAAACTTGCAATACCTACAGAGAGGATAAGAGGGGTGAAAGAAAATTGCGAGGTCTTCTAAGCTCTTTGCAACGAGTACGGATAAAGAGAATCGTTGGGAAAATCGTCGTCGAGCAGTATTGAAACAGGAAAGCGATACTTAATACAGGTCATTTCTTGCGACAATTATTTCGACGGTGAAATTTCCTATCCTCTAGTTTTGGCGGAACAATCCGAGTGTTACGAGCTTTATAAAATTACGACAATTACGAACAATAAAGTGTTACGAGCTTTATAAAATTCAATAGAGACGAGATCTCGAACATTCCCTCAAGGGGCTTAATCTACTCGAGGCACGAAAAAATGATAAAATTCCGATTTTTTTTCTGGGGAAACGGTTGATCAAAAAGAAACGCTTTTTTTTAAACAAAGGTACATATATTTAGAGCGTTTAAAAATAAAATCACCGAAAAACACAGAAAAACAATGAAAATATGGCTGCCGGCAGATGAAGAAATTTTCTTCGCGTCGTTTGGCGGTGGACACTCTCCAGCTTAAACAGTCTGTCGGAAATCTAAAAACCAAACGTTATTCAAGTTAACAATAAATACGAGTCGATTTGTAAAATAATTTTTACAACATTTTTTACAATTTTTCTTTTAAACTTCGATTTGTAAAATAATTTTTTTTTTAACATCGTGGCGTCGAATTAAAGCTCGAACATACAAAATGTATGAAAAAGTCGTAATTTTTACATAACATTAAAAAATAAAGATGGATTGAAAAAAAGTGAGATCGTCAGCGACCTTTAAATGTTTCTCATCGTATCTCCTGTAAATTTAAAAACAATCTATTAAGTGGTCCTCAAGATATCATGTCCACCGACTTTGAAAATAGTGTTTCGAGAAAAACGTATTTAAGGCGGGATATACATTCAGACAGGAAAAATAATCAATATTGAGGATTTTTTTAAACTAAGAAATAATTATTCTACAATTATCAAACTTTAGGTATACTTTAATAGTATATTTAAGTATACAAAACAATTTTTAAATATTAATTCATCATCAAAATGGCGGATCTGTGGCAGAGTGTTACAGCAAGGTCGCCGCGGGAGTTGCGAACCGGCGTGCAGTCTAGCTTCCCGTAGACTTTGGTTTGCAAAAAAGTTTAAACTTTTTTTCAGTTAGAACAGGTTTAGTTTCTATGTGACGGTAATTAAAATGAAGAAAATGCGAATTTAAGAAAATGGCACGCATTTACAACAACAATCAACATTTCACGCAACATTTCTGTAAAATGTGGATTAAAAAAGTAGTTTTTTTCCAATTTTTCAAAAACAATTTTCGCCAAGAGGAAGGTACCAATATTACGAATATTTCTACCAAGTTTCAACTCAGTCGGCTTAACAGTTTTTGAGTAATACTGCACGCCAATTTCGACAATGCAGTTTTGAGAAAAACGCATTTGAAACTTTGGGAAAATATTCTACATATATACTTTTATCGTTTAAAGAAGAAAAAAAAGAAATCGATTTTTTTATCGTTGTAAATGTATATCCCGCCTTAAAGTTTGAAGCATGGTGCTGCTACCGCTTGCCCGGCCGACTGTTAAACGCTGTAGCTCATTCAATTTTAGGGATATTTCGATGAAACTTTCGAGGAATATAGCTAAGAGGTGATACTATCGAATAAAAATATGTTTGGAAAGTGCATTTTTTTAATCCACCTAGGTGTATCTCGTTCATTCGCTCTCCGTTAATTTGAACTCTGCTAAGAGCATTAAGTAGCATGAAAATAATCGTCATTGTGCTTGCTTCATTATACCCAAACCTCGTCCTATCATACGATGTTGAAGTTTGCATCGTTGGAGCGCAACGAAAATTAATTTCTTTTGATATCTCAATTTTTTTCATTGATTTAGCCTACGAAAATCCCTAAAACGTTTGTTTTGTAGCATTATTACAGGTTCGCGACCATGATCTACAAACAAAAATATTTTGGATAATGAAATGAAATGAAAAGGGATTTTTCTTTATTATGTGGCACACATAAGTAATCGTCATTCAATTCACTTCAGTCTATCTAAACTTCGTCAGTCTGGAACAGCTGTATGCAAATAAATTCTTGGCGTTTCCCTAACAGCCTGAAAACTTACGGTGCTAGTTCATTCCGCACCCTTTACAGAGAGTAGACCGTTTCCAAGTCGCTTTTTCCTTCTTACCCTCCCGAGTTTGTCGAAGAGCCACATTTGAATAATATTTATTCAATTAAAGATAAAAATCCGAAGATCCGAGAGTTAAGAGCGACCCAGTGATATTCTCTCTGATCCCTTATAAACCGTAAAATAAGACTGTATATATATATATATATATATATATATATATATATATATATATATATACATTTCATTTTACGGTCCTAGCCTGTCGTGGAAAGCGAAACATTCGGGATCTCATTATTGCCGATTGGTAGTCCCGACTTCCTCCGCGACGTCTGGTTTCTTTTCGTTTATTGTCTTCTTTTATTTCTCCTACCTACTTCCTCATTCCTCACTCCCTCTATCCGGCTCTCCGCCAACCCTCACGATATTTACGATCTGCCATTTTTTTTATTGTTTTCTCAAATTTCTTTTACCTCAATCGATCCTTAGCGACTGCTCATCGGCCTAATAGGGTTCCCTCGATCAGAAGGAATAGTGCTTTCCGGCATTTTGTCTCTCTCTGTTTCTGCTGTTTACTAGCTGTATACACATTTATTGCATTTTTTTGTTGACTGTAATTGAGGTATTGCTGTTAATGGCGGTTGCCTGGCCGACCATGTCACTATGACTTTTTATCCGGCAATGTCGAATGCAAGATGAGTGTGTATATGTGGAAAGATTATGTTGACGACATCCGATGTTGAGGGCCGCCTACATAGTACCTATTGCCTACATACTGGAAATTATGTACACCAGAATGTCTTAGATGTTGAGGTTCACCTTCGTAGTATGCCTCCATCCCTTATGTACACCCTACGTGCTCAGCATCGTCAACATTCCATATGGCTTGGAAGTTACAGTTCACTTTCGCAGTACCTATTGTCTCCATACTCGAAATTATGTACAGTATGATCTTGTATGTTAGTGGTCACCTTTGTAGTGCCTATTGCATCCATACGCAAAGTTATGTACACCGTACAGCCTCAGAAACCTCAACATCCTACATGCCTTTGATGCTGAGGATCACCGTTGTAGTAACTATTGCCGGCATACTCGGAATTATATACACCCTGCATCCTCAGAATCCTCAATATCCCACATGTGTTGGATGTTGAGGATCAACTCCGTTGTACCCATTGCCTCCATACTCGAAATTATGTACAGCCCAATGTCTTGGATGTTGAGGATCACTTTCGGGGTACCTATTGCCTCCATCCCTTATGTACACCCTCCATGCTCAGAATCCTCAACATATCATATGATTTGGAAGGTAAAGATCACTTTCACAGTACCTATTGTCTCCCTACTCGAATTATGTACAGCCTATTGTCTTGGATGTTGATGGCCAACTTTGTAGTACCTATTGGGTCTATACTCGGAGTTATGGACACTCTACAGCCTCAGAATTCTCAACATCCCACATGCCTTAGATGTTGAGGATCACCTTCGAGGTACCTATTGCCTCCATACTCGGAATTATATACATCCTACATCCTCAGAATCCTCAATATCCCCCATGTCTTGGATGTTGAGAATCACCTTTGTGTACCGATTGCATCCATCCCTTATGTACACCCTACATCCTCAGAATCCTCAACATCCCACATGTCTTGGATATTGAGGATCACCTCCGTAGTACCTACTTCCTCCATACTCGGAATTACGTACACCCTAATGTATTGGATGTTAAATATCACTTTCTCAATACCTATTGTCTCCCTACTCGAATTATGTACAGCTTATTGTCTTGGATGTTGATGGTTGTAGTACCTATTGCGCCCATGCTCGGAGTTATGTACACTCTACAGTCTCAGAATCCTCAACATCCCGCATGCCTTAGATGTTGAGGATCACCTTCGAGGTACCTATTGCCTCCATACTCGGAATTATATACATCCTACATCCTCAGAATCCTCAATATCCCACATATCTTGGATGTTGAGAATCGCCTTTGTGCACCCATTGCCTCCATCCGTTATGTACACCCTACATCCTCAGAATCCTCAACATCCCACATGTATTGGATATAGAGGATCACCTCTGTCGTACCTACTTCCTCCATACTCGGAATTATGTACACCCTAATGTCTTTGATGTTGAGGATTACCTTTGGAGTACCTATTGCGATTATACTCGAAATTATGTACACCCCACATTCTCAACATCCCACATGTTTTAGATGTCGAGGATCACCTTCAGGGCACCTATTGCGATCATACTCTCTGGAAATTATGTACACCCTAATGCCTTTAAAGTCACCTTTTGGCATGACGGGTTCGATATGACTTGTCTCCATATGTATGTATGTGTTTTCATTATCATCATCGTCGTCATCATCAATGATCATGCAGATCGGTAGCATGATGCAACATCTTTCGACTAGTGTTCCAGAGTTCTCTTTCCTAGCCTCCCCCGCCGACGATAGTCAAAGTTCGACCCCCTTGATTCACGATCAGCTTGTAATTCAATAGAAGCGGAACAACTTGCATCCCCATTGTACCCTGCCCGTCTTTCTACTTCCATACTTCAGCAACCCAAATTACTTATGGGACATTTTGCGATCGGATTTACTGGAACGAGAAACCATCGTCTTTGGAGGCATCCACCCTCGATCATTTCTAGCCCCACTCCCTATACGTCTTAAGCGTTACAATCTCAAGTGTACGCCTCCCGAAAATAACCGAAAAGCTGGCGCTTTCGCCACTCTGGACTATCGAAGCAACGACGCAAATTGCAAAATCCGCCAACCCAGTAGCGGAATAATAATTGAATTTGCTCATTCCGTGCGATCCGGTTGGCCGTCATGAACGTGCGATTCTTTCCTCGTCGATGAACCCTTCTCGGTTCGTTATCGTAGTTAGCATGCATAAATTCATCGACAAGTTGTATTTTTTTTTCCCGCGCTAATTCGCTGGGAAAACTTTATTCCCCGCGAGTTCGACTGTCGGCGATTACGCGCGATTTTGGTGGCCCCGTTCGCAGGAATGCGCAAGTACACCCACACACGCATACGTATACGTACACCCGCATGTACATATGTATATATATTTTCAATTTTTATTCCGCTCCGCGTAATGCTTATTATTCATCCATCAATATCTGGTGCTCTCGTTAGTCACGTACGGGCCGGAAGGGCGGGCAAGTGTACCGATCGCTTTTTGTTTTATTCATCAATCATCGAGTTGCCGGGCAGTACCTTACGCACACACCCACCCACTTATACATACATATATACATATATATATACATAGTGGAGAATAACTGCGTTATTGTTCGGGTAGACGGGCTTTGTAAACTGGATTTTGCTGACCCACAATAGAGGGCGGTTGGGGCGCGGCTTCAGCGATTCAGCGGGTCGAGCCAATACTCCGATGGGTGACCGGTTAGTCGTGCACTAGTTTGCGCGCTATATTTTTACCGACTTTCCATGGTGAACGCAATTCAAAGTGGAGATCTAGTCGCTTTTATTGGCACAGGTCCATCGCAGTTTCCCTGTGCCCTCCTGCGATCCGACACAAGCCCGGTGGGCGGGGGGGGGGGGGGTCTGCTAAAAAACTGGAAATGCTGAAGTGTGGCTTGAAACGTGAAAAGGATAGAATCATGAATGTTCTCAAGGCCATACGGAGGAACGTTGAAAACAAAACGGAAGTGGGCCAAAGACCACCAATTTGGACGCTTTTTTTTGCTTGTAGCTCCGGAAGGTATTCAGAGATCGCAATTCCAGTGACTGGCGTCATTCGCCATTCTTCGCCATTAATTGTGAAGCGCTCATTCAATGAGGCATGCGCTCGGCACGTAGCTCATCGTTCGTCTCATTGCGATTGTTCCGTCACACGCGATATAGCTGACTATCTCATCAGGGTCTCGCGGAGTGCATTCCAAAGCGCGGCAATAGGGTAACCAAAGTTAACCACGAAAATCATAGAAGCCCCTTTCTTTCCATCTAAAAGTTTTTCGCGTTCCGGTCACGTCTCGTTTTTCCTTTTCATCTAGCCCTTGCCCTCGCGCTCTTCTGTCCTGCTTCGTGTACGAGATTCATCCCTCCTCCTCCCATATAATCGTCTTTTCGCTACCGCCGTGATTAAGTTCTCTCTCTCTCTCTCTTCCTCTCTATCTTTCTCTCTCTCTCTCTCTCTTGCTCCCTTGCTATCTATATATCTATATATAGGTATATCTCGCCCTCGAGGACCCCGCAGCAGCCTGCACACAAAGAAAACGTGCAGGTCGACGAAGCGGGAAGCTTGTGAGGCGGAGGAAGGGGCGAGGAAAGAAAAGAGCCTGAAGGGCGAGCTTCGTGACGAGTAGAACGCGCAAGAGGGGTTGCCGAGATCGAAGAGAGGTGGTTAGAGAGGACACAAACGAGGTTGAAAGCTCGGCGGCCTCCAGGGCGATGGAGGAGGACGGGGGAGGATGCATGGGACGAGACCAATGAAGACCTCCTCCGTGGCGCCGTGATCACGCGCTAGTACCGAGTGCAAGCGAGAATGAGAGAGCGGTACCAAGTGAGGTCATCGTCATCGTTACCTTCATACCGTAACCAGAGAGAACGATAGATAGAGAGAGGGGGGGGGGGGGAGGGAGAGAGGGAAAGGGATATCGACAATCGGCCGCAGTAATATGCGTCAAACTAAAAGATCGACGATCCGTCGGCCTGGAATCGAGGGGTCGTTAATCAACGTTTTCCCACCGAACACGTAAATATAACCCCAGGATGCGCGTCGATGGAAAGTGCCACAGGGTCTGGCTGGAGTGAAGGATCCTTATATATTTATATAAATATATGTGTATATACGTATACATATATACCGGTGGACACAAATGTACGAGGTCGTGGAAAATAGATGAACATTTGTAGATATATGGCAAAGATGATTTTTTAACGGGTCTTCTCACTTTAGACGCGAAAAAAGGCGCTAACAAAATTTTAAGTTGTTACACTTAATAAATGAAGTTTCGAAATACATTTAAAAAAATTTAATTTATTGAAGTCACTATTTATAGACGAAAATGCTAGTTAAAAAAATGTCGTAAAAAAATTGTAGGTCTGCGCTGTTGAGAGAAACTCGGAGATGGATCATCCGAAAGAAACAAATCAAACGGTTTTAGATTTCGTATGTTATTGGCTATAGTGCATATCGTGCGATTTTCGATATATGAAAAGATAACAATACGCGGACAATTTTCGAAAAAAAACGTGTTTTTTCACCGTTTTTGGCAAAAAAAAGTGAATATCAAAAATTTGTTAAATCCTTAATTTTCGCTACAGCTATAGTTGTAAAGAATATGTGATTAAAATTTCACAAGGATCGGTTCAGTAGTTTCAAATATTTTATCAACAAGCCGTCGAAAAACGTTGTTTCGAGAAAAATCCGATAAAAGTTGGTTTGGGTTACATAAGTACAAAGAAAAATTCTTTTATGCATTTCGAAAGTGTATTTATTAAGTATAACAACGTTTTTTTTATCAATATCTATAATGTAACCTATCAAAAAAATGCACGAAAATAGCCTTTTGCTTTACCTTTGTCTGTAGTGCGAAGACCCCTTAAGACATCCGACTTCGAGGACCCATTGTCCCCATTCTCAAAATTATGCAAATTCTGATTCCGACCCTGATATGATTTTATATCTCTCAAAAATCAGCCTAAAGTATATATTGAGCTGATAGGCGTTGAATAAATTTGATTACATATATGTAATCAAATTTATTCAAGGCCTATTTTAAACACCGTCTACCCAATCAACGATTTTTCTAAAAAGGACTTAACAAGAGTCCTCAAAACACCAGATGTATTGATATCTGAATATCCTTCCCGCGTACATGCAGTTGGAACCAAGTTTTGGTCAATTTTTTCCGTGACCTGTATACCAACGCATATGCCCATTTATTTGTAGGTATTGATCAAAAGCTTCATGACCTGTCTTGTCGCGGACACCTGACATATGGGTCTGACAGGGCACTCTCACATTTTTGAAAGCGCGGCAAATCCGCGCGGTGACGCACCAGTGTGGACGAAAAAAAAAACAATTATTCACAATTCGCAAGGAATGCGCAGAAAATCGTGATATTTAGGTTTGTTTGGGTTGAGGGGCTATACCAGCATGAACGCTGACAATTTGGGTGATTTTCGCGGAATTTTTTGGAAGAAAAGTACTCAATTAACGGAGACTTTGTCCTTAGAGCGCCATATTTCAGGTGTTTACATTTTATTTTTTTTTAAAGGAAACGAGTGAAGCTTTTTGAGTCCGGTTTTTTTCTTGCTTTTATTCATAATATACAGAACGTTAAAAAAAATTAAAAAAAAAAAAACCAAAATGGCGGCCGTTGCAGCTCCGCGAAAACAGGTCCTCAAATCGCGGGAGGTAAACGGCTGACATCACTGCCCCCTCTTTGTTGATCTGAAACACAAATTCAAAGCATATTATCAATCTGTGACCCTTTGGTCATGGAATGACGGATGGGTTTTTCGTTTAGTACAAATTTCGGAAAATGGCGGCAATTAAAAAAAAATCGAATTTTCGCGTTTTTTTCGCATAAAAAGATAAATAATAAATGCAAAAATGTATCTATCGAAAAAACGATCCGTCATTCCGTGAAGACATATTTTCTGAGAATGCTCTCGAAATTTCAGGTCGATATGTTAATTACAGCGGTCAGGAGAATGTCAGCCATTTTTAAAAACGTGTTTTCGAGAAAAACGCGTTTAAAGTTTTGTAATGTGTTTACACAAATGCGTTTATAATTACCGCTAATCGGCAATGCCTGGTCCATAGAGGCATCCCTCCTCTTCTTCTAGTTGCTCATGTTGAGCCGCTAACATCTCCCGCCGATTTCAAGGACAAAGTCTCCCTTAAATGTATCAGAAAATTAAGAATATATTTGGCTATATTTGACCTATAATACATAATTTTTTTATAGAAAAATAGTGAGATCCAAGCGACTTATGCGGTGCCCTCGGAGGCGCAAAAAAAAAGTTCCTCCACTGCTGACATGACTTCGGCCGATTGAGTAGCTGAAACCGAAAAAGGAAAAAATGTCGTTAAACTGGAAGGTATTTCTTGGACAATGACGTAGGATTTTCGAAAAATATCAAAATCTAACAAAATAGCGTAGGTATGTAAAAAAAAGTGTGTTTTATCGCCTATAAAATGGTCGTTTTTTTAAATGCCAAATCGTCAATTTTCATCCAATCAAAAATATCCTACGTCATTGGAGAGTAAATATATTCACGAGTACTCAGTTCAAATTTCAAGTCAATCGGCTCATTGAGTTACAATGTCAGCAAATTTGAAAAATCTCATTTCATATTCTTGAAAGTTCAAACTGTCGAAAAAGACAAAAAATCGATTTCCTGACAGTGTCACATTGGTTAAGCTTAGAAAGCGCAGAATTTCGTGATATTTCGGTTTGTTTGGGTTAAGCTCAGAAATTCGGGACATTCATCGGAAAGTCGTAATATTTGGGTTTGCTTGAGTTAAGCCCGGAAATTCGTGATATTTCGGTTCGTTTGGATTAAGCGCAACAATTCCTGACATTCAGGCTTTTTTAGGTTCAGCGCTAGAATTCGTGATATTAGGGTTTGTTTGGGTTGAGCACAGACACTCGTGGCATTTGTGTTTGGTTGGGTTAAGTGCATCAATTAGTGGTATTCCGGTTTGTTTGAATTTTGCTCAGAAATTCGTGATATTTCGGTTTGTTTCGGTCAAGCGCCGATACTCTTGATATTTGAGTTAGTTTGAGTAAGTGCAAAAATTCGTTATATTTGGATTTGTTTGGCTTGATTCGTTGTATTTGGGTTAAGTGCAGCCGTTCGTTAAATTTGGGTCAACCGCAGAAATTCGTGATATTTGGGTTTTTTCAGTCCGTTTTTTTTTAGTTTCTGCTCTCGTGCTGTCTTCTCGCGCCTACGCGAGAGGCAAGAGCGTGACGATAATTTCTCCGTTAACGGAGAAAGATTTTACGCCACTTGAACACTTGGCACGCGGCCCTTGGTATTAACCCTCTCCGCTCGTTCGCGGTTGGGCATATATATATATGCCTATACACAGACATGGATATATTTCAACATCCCTTGGCTGGGTTCCTTGGAAGCTGTCTGGTTCGTAGTGGCCTACTCACGTCTTCCCATTCTACGGACTGTTCGTATTACACACACCCACGCGCATTTGTACATCTATGTTTTTTAAATATCTATACATTGATATTGAATATATATATGTAATAAAAGTGTCTGTAATAGCTTACGGTGTATACAAAATCGGGAATCGAAGTTGGCTCGGTCCAACTAGCCAATTTTGGCGAGAGTCTGCAATGTTCCGGGCCCGAAAATATCATCGATCCTTTTACTCTCCTTTCTCGTAAAACCTTCGTCTTTTTTTCGTACAAAGAATTCCCTCAATCCCCCGTGGCTTGTCTTATTTTTTTTTTTTGATTCTATTTTTGCGGGTGTCTCTAGCTGACACTTGTCATTCTGGCTAGTTGTCAGATGCGAAAGGCGGAAACGAAACGTGAAATATCGTGGAGGGCGAGGATCAGCTAAAAGTGGATATCAAGACGTAGCGGAAAGAAAAATTGCACGACGTCGTATGTTTGGATCAGGAAGGCAGAATCTAGCTATTATTGTTCTCAGACTTTGATACTAAGCCAAGCTAATCAGGCTTAAGGGGGCGCGCAAGATTGTGCTCGTGGACGGCGCTGAAGTTTGTCTCGTTGGAATGCAACGAAAATTCTTTTTCGTAGCCTTCCGTTATCCAAAATTTTTTTTCTTTCGTAGATTGAGGTCGGAGATTTCTGCTGATGATACGAAGCAAACGTTCGGGCAATGTTCGTAGGTGGTACAGTCGTGCTGTCGCTGAAAAACCCCGGAATCGGAAAAATCAGAAGGCCAGTTTTTTGACGGGTGATTCGGCAGGTGCCGCGGGTGCTAAATCCAAGTTTGCCTAAAAATCGGGGTGAAGAGTTTTTTTTCAGGGGATGAAGGTGGATTGACGCCAAACTACAACCCCTACGAAGGCGGCGCCGTGAGACAAAATGTTCAGAAAAATTCGGGCTTTAGTTCTGTGCACAGCGCCGAAGTCGTGGAAGTACATTTTGGGGGTGTAAAAGTTGTGTGAAATTTTGAAAAATCAGTTTTCGTTCAATAACTTTTTAGGAAAAATTCGTACACTTTTCGTTCAAATTGAAAAGTTGTAGCCCTTGAAAAGACGCATCGATCGAGTATTTGATCATCACTCACCGATAATATCGTCACCCTCAAAAAAATTGTTGAAATACTAAAAAGAAATTTGTTTATTGAATAACTCAAAAACAATCGATTCTTCGGCCATGGTTTAAATGTACGAAATGTAAATAATAGTTTTCTATAAATATTCGTTTCTATGGACTACCCTTGGATTTTGATTTTCCAACCCTTCTCCGAGATTGGAAATTCGAAATGAAATTCTGGGGAAATTATTGACCGCACGAATTCGCCGCCATGAAACAATTTGTAGCTTGAACCCTCAGATACATTTTTGTCCACAGCGCCAAACTCTTATCTCTTTATTTTCGGTCAATAGTTTTCCCAGAATTTCATTTTGAATTTTCAACCCCTGAGGGGGTTGGAAACAGTGAAATTCAAGGGTGATCCATAGAAAGGAAAATATAGAGTGAATTATTCTCTACATTTCGTACATTTAAACCATCCCCGAAAAATCGATTGTTTTTGAGTTGTTCAATAAACAATTTTTTTTTTACGTCAACAATTTTCTTTTATGGGTGAAAATATTATTGGAGAGGGATGACCGAATACTCCATCGACGAGTCGTTTCAAGAGCTACAACGTTCCCATGTGAACAAAAATTGTATGAATTTTTCCTAAAGAGTTATCGAATTAAAACTGATTTTTCTAAATTTCTCCCCACTTTTTCAACCTCAAAATGAACTCCCACGACTTCGGCGCTATGGACCAAAATAAAGCCCGGATTTTTCTGAACATTTTGTCTCCCGGCGCCGACCTCGTGGGCTTTGTAGTTTGGCATTCATCAACCTCCATCCGCCTTCATCGCCTAAAAAACCCTACACGCCGATTTTTAGGAAAACTTGGATTTAGCACCCGCCGGATTTAGCAACCCAAACAAAATCATCTGTCAAAAAACTAGTCTTCTCCTAATTTTTTTTGCGCTTCCAATATACAGCATGATTGTACCAAGACTGAAACGACTTGAAAAAATTGAGGAATCAAAATAAATTAATATCCGTTGCATTCCTACGATGCAAACTTCATCGTGCTCGTGGGGAACGGAAATAGAAAGAATTTTTTCTTGCCAACTGCACGTGACTGTCGCCGTACCGATACCGCACGATCGCGTGCAGTTCCTCGTTCGCGTCGACATTTAATGTCCTGCAAAAAAACCGTCTTGTGGAAGCATCACCAGCGAAGGGGAGAAAAAAGGCTCGATTGAAAAAAAAAACGTCATGCACGAACCCTTCCATATGGAGACTGTACTCTGTGTGGCTGGTAAATTTCAATCAGCAAAGCTTTTTGAAAGAACCCACAGTGCACGAGCCTAAGCGCAATGATGGTGCACCATGGAAGACTCCGTTGGGGATGATGGTGAACATATCTATTAGTGCCTCGAACAAATAGCTCGTAGAATGAGCAAGTTAACTCGCTCAGCATTTGCGGCCTTACCGGATTAGAGCGCGCGATAAACGAGTTTCAGAATCTCATAATAAAAAAAAAAAAAGAAAATGAAAATCATAAAAAGAAAAGGTAATAGGAGAAAGGCTGCTGCGTTGATGCCTCTCGTGTATACGGCGGCATGGCCGTATAACGCGGTTAATGGGGGAAACTGTACGAGCAGGCACGGGGGTAGTTTGCCGTCTGCTCAACTCTTTTCATAACGCGACGAATATTCATGGGGGAAGACTAAGAGAGAAACCCCTTTCGGATGAAATATTCAAATAACATGACTTTCTCTTCCTCTCTCGCTTTCTCTTTCTCTTTCTCTTTCTTATTACCTCTGCTACAGGGAAAACATCAATTTTTTAGTATTCCGTTCTTTTGACACCCCCCCCCTACTCGCTTTTATTTGAGTTCTCCGTGAACGCGGAGAAATGGAAATCATTTTTTCCTTTTCTTGCATGTCAACGATTGTCCGGTGAATTAAGTGACTCGAGTCACAAACCCTGTACGAATTCTGCACGATCGTGCGAAAAAACCCACTTATGGGTTTTTTGAAAAACCAGGTTTTCAAAAAATGTCTTGGACTGACTATATCCGTCAATGGGGTGGGGGGGGACTAATTATTTATTGAACAAAGGGAATTGTTTATATATGGTTATTGGGTTCTTAGGTTATTAGGTTTATATATTATGTTAGGTTATTAGGTTATTTGGTTTATACATGGTTATGGTTATTAGGTTCATATATGGTTATTAGAATATTAGGTTATTTTAAGAATGTTGGCTGAACTAAATGGAGAGTGTTAAGTTAATTTTAGGAATTCATGTTTAGACGTGAATTTTGAGAATTTAAGTTCAGAAGAATCATAAGTTGATTTTATGAATTTTAGTTTAGAAGTTAATTTTGATATATTAGGGCTAGAAGTGAATTTTGAAAATTTAAGTTCAGAAGTTCATATGCAGTATTTAACACGAAGAATTCAAGAATTTAAGTTTAAAAGTGAATTTTAGGGATTTGAGTTTATACGTTGATTCTAAGGATTCAAGGTTAGAAGTTAGCGCTAACACCTTAAGTTAAGGAGTTAATTTGAAGAATTTGGATTTAGAAGTTAATTTAAAAAATTTAAGTTTAGAAGTGAATTTCCAGAACTCAATTCCAGCAGTGAATTTTGTGAATTGACGCTAATGAGTTAATTTCAAGAATTTAAGTTTAGAAGTTAATTTTAAGAGTTTAAGTTCAAAAGTTAATTTTATGATTCTAAGTTTACAAGTGAATTTTATGAATTTAGTTTCAGAGTTAAGTCCATCGAACCAACGAATCCTCGGTATAATAAAATACTCCAGTGTTTCTTCTCAATACTTCCTTGGCTGCCTGCAAACGAACATGTTCCTTCATCCAAATGATCTTCCTTCTCCGTGTACCACTTCTGTATGTTTTTGGGACATGGATTCTTCAAATCGTCTTTTCGAATTCGGAGAATCGTCTAAAAAGTATACGATATGATGAGGCACAAAAGAAAATACGATCGGATGGAACACTCCGTGTACACGACTGCAAAAATGCATGTGGCGTAATAAACTGAGAGTGTATATAAACGAAAGAGAAGAGGATGGAGAGAAAAAAAACGTGGAAATCCATGCGGTTCGCTAGCGGAGTATCCCAGTAGAAAACTGTATGGAGGAAAGCCCGCGCTGCCGTGCAGCACATAAATTTCAATCAAGGAAGCTTTTAAAAAAGCTAACGAAAGCTCGAGGATAGGAGGCGAGATAGTATAGTGGGCGGGGGCAATGTGGGCGGTGGTGTAAGTGTGTGTGTGTATGGTGTGAGCTTGGCAACAGAAGGGAAACTCAGGTGTATGGTGGTGCGATACTGCGAGGATATAGAACGAAAAGCTTCGAGCTTCGTAGGCTTCTATTGGGAGAGGGGCGAAGAAGAAAGGGCGACCTGGCTATTAACTCGGTTGGCTCTGGATGGGTATGACTCGGCTTGAGGAGGTGAGAAGCGAAACGTCTGTTCGAGAAGAAGAACGAGGAGGACTGATAAAAAAATAGCCATGCAGTTCTCTATCGCCATTCCCTGTGTGTGTGTGCGTGCGTGCGTGCGTGCGTGTGTGTGTGTGTGTGTGTGTGTGTGTGTGTGTGTGTGTGTGTGTGTGTGTGTGTGTGTGTGTGCGTGTGCGTGTGTGTGCGTGTGTGTGAGTGAGTGTGTGTGTGTGTGTGTGTGTGTGTGTGTGTGTGTGCGTGTGTGTGAGTGTGTCTGTGTGTGAGAGAGTGAGTGAGTGAGTGTGTGCGTGTGCGTGTGCGTGTGTGTGTGTGTGTGTGTGTGTGTGTGTGTGTGTGTGTGTGTGTGTGTGTGTGTGTGTGTGTGTGTGTGTGTGTGTGTGTGTGTGTGCATGTGTGTGCGTGCGTGCGTGCGTGCGTGTGTGCGTGCGTGTGTGTGTGTGTGTGTGTGTGCGTGTGTGTGTGTGTGTTTGTGTGCGTGGGTGGGTATGTCTGTGCGTGTGTGTGTGTGTGCGTGGCTGGGTGTGGCTGTGTGTGTGTGTGTGTGTGTGTGTGTGTGTGTGTGTGTGTGTGTGTGTGCGCGCGTGCGCGCGTTCGTGCGTGTGTGGAGGGGGGAATGATTTTTAAACTGTCGATTTTGGGGGCGATCCTCAAGGGACTACAAATACTTAAGGAGTTAGGCCACTCTAGAGGCCGAAAAAATAGGCTTTTTGGTTTTTTTTTCTTCAGAAAAACTACAAAATGAATCGAGATTGCAAAAAAGGGTGCTTATCATAAATATCAGTGACTGTATAATTTTTTTGTAGAGATTAATTTCAAAATAGCGGCTGTGCAGCGTTTATCTCAAACCGGCATTTTTTCAGTTGGCCGCAAACATAACTCAGACAATTTTTAATCGATTCACTTGAAATGTTGAATATATCTTGAAAAATACATAATAGATGGAAGTACGTAGGATTTTTTTTTATATTGCATAGTTCATTTGTTATTAACAATTATCTGACTATTTTTTGGGCAAATTTGTGGAAAATGAAAGATTGGCAGTTTTAAGAAAAACGCTGCACAGCCGCCATATTGAAATTAATTGCTTAAAAAAAATGGTATACAGTTACTGATATGCATGATAAACACCCTTTTTTGTAATCGAAAATAAATAAAAATGCCTATTTTTTCGTCTTCTAGAGTGGCCTAAGGCCTTAAAAGCCCCTAAAAGATAGCCAAATTCCGACCTTTTTCTGGAAAACGGTTGGTGAAGAAGAAACGCATTTTTTGACACAAAGCCACATCTATTGAGAGCATTTTAAAAAGTACAAAAAATACTGAAAGACAACAAAAACATCGCCGCCGGCAGATGATGACATTTTTTCGCGACGTTTAGCGGTGGACACTCGCCACCTCAAACGGTCAATCCGGAATCTGAAAACCAAACAGGTTATTCAAGTTAACAATAAATACGAGTCGTTGACAATCGTTGATTATCTAAATCATTTTTTTTAACAACGTGGTAACGAATTGAATCTCGAGCATACAAAATGTATGAAAAAAGTTGTCATTTTTACGTAACTATTGGAAAATGGATATCGATTTTAGAAAAATGAGATCGTTAGCAACCTTTAAATGTTTCTCATAGTATCTCCTGTAAAATTGGAAATAATCCATTAAGTGGTTCTCGAGATATCATGTCCACTGACTTTGAAAACAGTGTTCCAAGAAAAACGCGTTTAAAGTTTGAAGTATGGGGCTGCTACCGCATGACCAGCCGGCCGTTAGAAGCTGTAGCTCATTCAATTTTAGGAACACTTCAATTAAATTTTCAGGGAATATAGCTAAAAGGTGATTCTATCGAATAAAAATATTTTTGGAGATTACAATTTTTTTACCCACTTAGGTAGCCGGTTAAAATGATCAGACGTGCTTGAAATTGATGTTTAGCGTGCGGAAAAACTTCACAACAAAAATCGCAAAATAATCGTAGCACGATGAATCAAGCGGCAGTTTTTGGACTAAACTGTTACGAAGAGAATGCGCACAAAGCGGAGTTCCAAATTATAAATGAAAAAAAAATTATCGACGATTCAGTGAAAACACTTACTTTTAAGGCCGAGATGAGAAAAAATTTGGATTATTAATATTTTGTTATAAGTCTATGTCGATGGAATTTTCACCACCTGAACACGAAATCACGATTGATTGTCCCCAAAAGCCTTAATTCAAAAAAACAACCGTCAAAAGTGTTTCAAGAAACGTTTTTCGCGTTTAGCCGGCGTAATTTTGAGCTTTCGGTAAAAACTCGGTGATATTCGTAATCGGTGGAAAATTTCCCGTCGAATGGACGTTGGAAATGGCTAAAAAGTCGACATATTTGTTTATCCCTTGGTCACGTTTCCGTAATCGTCAAAATCTCGGATCTGGAAACCTGGGATCCTGGAATCTGGGAACTCCCCAACCTCGGGGATCCCTGGGATCTGGGAAATCCGCAATCTTGGCGATCCCTGGGATCTGGGAACTGCCCAATCTGAGGGATCCCTGGGATCTGGGAATTTCCCAACCTAGGGGATCCCTGGGATCTGTGAAATCCGCAATCTGGGCGATCCCTGGGACCTGGGAACTCCCCAATCGGTGGGATCTCTGGGATCTGGAAACTCCACAACCTGGGGGACCCCTAGGATCTGGGAACTTTCCTATCTGGGGGATCCCTGGGGCCTGGTTACTCGCCAATCTGGGGGATTCCTGGGATCTGGGAACTTCCCCATCTGGGGGATCTCTGGCATTTGGGAACTTCCCCATCTGGAGGATCCCTGGGATCTGGGGACTTCCCAACAAATTTCTACACGGGCGTTTTACACCAGATTTGTTCGAACAAACGAACACAATTTGCAAAAATGACACATAGTAATTATCGTATCCAAACCCTGCCAGTTTGATTTCACCCCGGAAGAACGAAGTGCAGACACTACAATTTCATACTATTAGTAAGATCTATGTATCGCCCACACTCCCTTCAGGGTTCGCGTCTCTCGTCGGGGATATTTTCCCTTGTTCTTCGTCTACTCGTCTCCGGCAGTCTCCAAAGGTACAAAGGTACTTTCTTGAGCTTCTCGCGGAGCATTCTCAATGCGAATATCGCTCTACGAGACACAAGGTCGCGCTTTTTCGACGCTTTGAGTCTCCCACGAGCACTACCCTTCTCTTTTGGTCTCTACTTCTTTCTTTTCCTACGCGCCTTGCTCTCGACCCCCCACCCCTGACGTACCGTCAGTCCTCGTCGTCACGCGTAACCCTGAGTACTCGGGGAGCTCTGCGGCGGGGCGCGTACTCTCGCAGAAAATTGAGGTACCAAAAGGGACGAGAGTGCGCTCGCATAAGCGCAACCAAGGGGTGTATACTCCACCCTCGTGAGCGGAGGTCCGCCATGGCGCATAAGTCGTTTACTAGCAAGAGAGAGAGAGAAATATTTCGCTGGCTGAATCTTTGCTTTACCCAGGAGACACTTTTTGTTCACGCAACGCGACAACGTAGAAAGCCAGCTGCGTTCATAACCAGAGCATGCGGGAATGAAGACTTGAACCGACATGCCAAAAGGCATCGTTGGAAGAGCTCGAAAGCCCTCGGTGCGCGGAAAGCCTCGTTTCACCTGATAATTCAAGCACGCCGCAACACCGCACACAAGGAAACACAAGAGGAAACTTCCCAGCCGCGTTATACCGTGAATGCTTGAGAGAAGAAAAAACAAGCCCCTGGTGCTTCATTGATGCATGTCGTACAGAAAAAAAATGGTTTTTGCTCACCTTCCTGTAAGGCTGGATTCGCTGGTAGGCGTTTAGAATAGACTTCACCAAACCGTACCTGCGTCTAAATAGTATCACGATCATATTTTTGCAGATCACACGCCGTAAAGCGTCGCTGGTGCAAATGATGCTACTAAACCACATGTTAGGTAACGAGAACTATCAACACTGGCTGCTGTTTCTTTGTAACATATTCAAAAAGGGAATATTCTATCAGTCTTTACTGATATTTTGGTGACGTTGGTGAGTCTCTGTTGTATTCAGTGTTGGGCAATGGCAATCTTGTGTGATAGGTAGAAGAAGGTGGTTGTTCATTTTGAAGGGTGGCATACATTTCGATAACCACGAGAACCGCGTCTTCGCTCGGTGTCGCGATACTTTGGGTTTGCGTGCATGTTTGATTCAAGGATAATTGTACGGTTATTTTTGGTAGACCCAATTTTGTGTACGTATTGGGTTGGCAAATAAGTTCGTTCGATTTTTTAGAGTGGAATCAAAGACTAAAACCGAACAAACTTATTTGCCAACCTCATACATCAACAGTGTATAAAAATATTAGAATATTGATTTGCGCAGCAAGGTAAAAATGAGCTAGTTTAGCAATACTGAAGAAGGAATGCTCTGGAGACTATGCAGGGGTTGTCCCTAATCCTACCAATTACGGTTCAAGAAGAACTGTGGGGTTATGTCTGATAGACTTAATTTTATTTTTCGTTCACGATCTTCCCCCTGCAGAAACTTGTCGGGGCGTCTCCAGATCCTACCATATCCCTATAGGGATTTGATGGGGCTGCACGTCAGGAGTACACATTGGAATCCAGCTGAATTTCGCCTTATTTTTCGGTCAACGTCGTTTGAAAGTTTTCGTTTTAAATTGTCAACCGGAATTTGTCGGGGCTCTGAAAGAACGATATCATATCGTGAGCCCGTCCACAAATTCGTTGGGGAGTCCCCATTTGAACCCACATCCCTATAGGGAATTGTCAGGGACACCGCAAGCAGGGAGTCCTCACTGGGATCCAATTGAACTCTGAACTTTTCCCCGATGATTTAAATCGTTGGATGCAATATCCCTTTTTAAGCGATTTCTACTTTTTCGAGGTAAGATTTATACATTTTTAAGACCCACTCATTTTGTAGATCTATATATTTTGTTGAGGAAACTAGACGTCCAGAATGCGATGGGACCCATCAAGAATTATATCGGATTCCGTTCAATAATGTGGGAATCGTTTAGACATCAAATTGGATTCCTACATTGGATTCCATTGAATGAATGTAATGACGTTTTAGGATAGGGATCCAACGCGATGATCTTTATCAGGAAGTGTGGATAAGTATGGGGATCCAATTGGATCTCTACGACAATTTCTGCACGTATCGGATTCTGTTAAATAATGTGGAAATCCTTTAGACATCAAATTGGATTCGTACATTGGATTCCAATGTATGAATGTAGTGACGTTTTAGTATAGGGATCCAATGCGATGATCGTTATCAGAGGGGTGGACAAGTATGGGAATCCAATTGGATCTCTGCGACAATTTTTGTGCAAGCCATAAATGACGTATGTAACAAGTCTACACCATCGTGAATCTGTCAACTCTTTTTTTGTTAAAAGTATGATTTAGGGGAGGACAGGGGTTTCAGCGTGAAAAGAAAACACTTTTTTGTTCATTTTTTTCATCTGTATGGATAGAGTAAATTTATTGAAACCTTTTGTACATTGTTAAGTGTCATTTCAAGAACATTCCGTGAAATTTGTACGCGAAAATATCTACAAACAAGCCGGTCACAAAAAGGTATTTTTTTTCACGCTGAAACCCTTACCCTCCCCTTTAGTACGAACCTGGCACGATAATAAGAAGCAAACATCCTAAATCGTACCTTACGCATATCTTTGAAAAATGTGCATCCAATGTGCACGTGTCGACAGTTCGATCATTTGAGTTCGTTATACAAGAAGAATGAATACATCAATGAACAGCACCAATCGTTTTTTCGGAGACCAATGAAAACCCTTGGGAGATACAATTTAGGCAATTCTACCCTGCATCAGGGTCTAACAGGCTGGAATCCTTCTGCAACCATCACGTTCGATACAGACCATAGATTCTTCAAACCCAAAAAAAATCCCCAACCCAGTCGCATGCTCACTCTTCGCAAATAAAATCAACAAAAAATGACACATCTTTTCGAAGATTGATGCACTTTCTTGCAATTCTTGCAGTATGCAAAATCAGCTGCGATTGACCTATCAGCAAAAAACCCACAAGTTCTATGAAATCTCTCTTCGTATAACATACCGCGAGCCTCAAAGTTGCTTTGTGTAAAAAAAAGCACGAAAAAAAGAAAACGAAAGGGGAGAGAACGAAAAGTTCCCGCATACGAAACCGCATGAGTACACCGGGCGTGTATATTTGCATTGCTGAGATTTCTTTTGAATTACGCAGGGAGTCGAGGAACGGGAAAAAGTTTGCGAAGCAATTTTAGCTGCTGATGCTCGCCCGAGTTGCGCTCGACGTCTCGCGGAACTTAATAGAATCTGTAGCAAGGCGACCGGGACTCGGGGACTTTGCTGCGGCTTCCAACCGGAGAAGATTCGCGTAGGCCTTTGCCCCGTGTATACATGTAAACACGAGGCAATAAGTAACATTTATTATGCACCGGGACTTCAGCTTTTTTCCGTCCGAGTAACGTTTAAGTTGCGATGCATCCTCTTTGGTAAATTTCCATTGTCTTCTCACCCAATCCCGTGCAGAAATTTGTTAGGAAGTCCGCAGATCCTACTACATCCCTATAGGATAGCAACGCTGCACGTGGGGAGTTCACATTGGAATCCAAGTGCATGTGGCGTTACTTCCCGATTGACATCGTTTGAGAATTTTCTACTTGAAATTCTCCACCGGAATTTGTTGACTCACCCAAAGAAATATCGTGATCGCGTGCACAAATTCGTCGGGGAGTCCCAAGATGCATACACACTTCTATAGGGATTTGTTAGGGACACTGCACATAGGGAGTCTTCACGTAACCTGCATGCTTTTTGAGCATACACGTGTGTGATGATGTTATGTCAAAGTGCAGTCAAATGAACAACAAACGATCATTAAAGTAAATTTTCAGTAATGTGATTCAAAACGATTGATAAGATTTACTCTCTTGAAGGAGGGAGATACCTCTAGGCGAGGAAATCATTGCTGATTCTTTCTTGAAAGGCAAGATTTCTTCACCATTTTTGAGACATACAGGGAAAGGTTGCGAGGTCGATCTCTCCGATTTCGATGAAATTTGGCATGCTTGTAGAATTGGTAAAAATAGGCGACACCTATTTTTTATATCTGTGGAATCCGATTTTTAAGGGGCGAAACGCACCCTCGATAATATGGGTGTTTTTCGTTTTGCGTCAATAACGTTATCGTTCTCATCTCCAATGTATAGTACACGAAAAAATGAACATTGTTGCACTTTGAATTTTTTTCATATCTCGTGCCGTTAAAACGTTATCGACGAAAAACACCCCAATTTCCAAGGGTGCGTTTTAACCCGTAAAAATCGGATTCCGCAGATATAAAAAAAATACGTGTCACCTATTTTCAGCCATTATACAAGCATACCCAATTTCATCGAAATCGGAGAAATGGACCACGCAAACTTACCTTGGGTATATTTTATTACGATTTTTGGCTGTTACATGGTATTTTTTTATGTATTAATCTTTAAAAATGGCGGATGTATGGCATGGTCTGAACGGGTTACGGCGGATGTTGTCAGACGGCATGACACGTAGCTTCGGAGGGATTCATCTGAAAAAAAAAATACTAAGATTTTTCTTTCATCAACTCTCATACGCAGATTATGAACCAATAAAAAGTGATAAATGATGAAAATCGATTAAATGATACGCTTAGAAACAAAAAGATTAAACTTTCCGAAAATAATGGCTACATTTTGCAATGAAAAAACCTTTTTTTTCAAAACATTTAGGGTCATATTTTAGACAATAAGGTTAGAAAGATTTATACCAAATTTCATCAGAATCGGTCGATTAGTGTTTTAGTTACGCGTCATGCCAGTTTTGAAAATGTAGTTTAGAAGGCCCTGTTTAATTGCTACTTTGGCTGGTATTTTTTTAAATTGATCTTCAAAAATGGCGGAGGCATATTTATAAGATCAATTAAAAAAAATACCAGCCAAAGTAGCAATTAAACGTACCCTAAGTCTTAAAAACGACGAAGCAATATTTCCTTGAAAAAAAAAATCACGATAATAAAAAAATACCTAAAGGTATTTCCCTCCTTAAGCAATTTTCATTTTTTTAAGATACGATTTATACTTTTTTTTTAAATTGCCTCATTTTGTACATCTATATATTCTGTTTAGAAAATTCAATGCACAGAACGCAATAGGGTCCATCAATAATTGTATCGGATTCTGTTCGATAATGTGGGAATCCTCTAGGATTCAAATTGGATTCGTACATTGGATTCTAATGAGGAATCCCGATGAGAATCCAGTGTAGGAGCGTGATGCTTTAGTATAGAGATCCAATGGGTCATCGTATTGGATCCCTATCAGGAAGTAGAGAAACGTATGGGAGTTTGAATGGATCCCCACGACAATATCTGCACGGGATATCTCGTCGAATTTGTCCTCGGGCTCAATTCAAATACGCTTTATTTTGAGGGCAAAATCTGCTCCGCACCGAATTTATTTGTGCGCATCAACTGAATGCACATTTTAATTTATTCCTACCGAAATATTTAGTAGACTTGGAGTTTCCAATAAATATTTATTGGCCTCGAAATGACAATATGAAGTTCAATGGCAATTTATGATTACGATATGAAGAATATCTGGGCCATTGCAAATAAACTTTTAATGGGCTTTACATTCCAGAGATATCATTAATTCAGGACCATGCAATGCTATGGCGAAGTAGTTTTACATCTACTGAATGATTATTCGGATTCAGATGAATGCTTAGTAGGCGAAGAATGGCAATCGTATTACAAAAAATCCTCCAAACTTTTACAATTTTTTAAAATCAACTTCCGATTCTCAACTCGAATTTTGAGTTTATATTTCAGCTCCGCCGTTTTAGGATGACGAGGGCCGGAATTTTGTTTACGAACATCAAAAGCAAATATGTTTGTTGACGAAATGAATCGAGTAATCAGACTTGAATAAAATTAGAGGCAAGCGCACATTTTTCTTTCGAAACAACACCGAAAACAAAATCCTTTTTTGGTGAAATTAAAATATATGTTCAAGTAGAATTGAAAATTTCATTATTGAAAACTAAAAAGTTTATAAGTGTCAATGATAAGATTTTATTTTTAAAATCGATTCTTATCGATTGAAAAATGTTATAAAATGAAGTATCGAATTTCATTACAAATGAGACGAAGCTCCAGTAGGCCAAGATTCGGATAAAGTGCTCTTTGTTTAAAACAGTGCATTTCTCTCAAAATGCACTCAAACGAAAATCGCCATTGATTGTTGAAACCCGTTCATGAAAATTGGCCTAAACTCGTGTACTTTGTAGATAGTATAATTTCACGCTCTCCAATCTGCCCAAAATTATGCAATTATGTGGCACGGCCATGGCTGTTTCAACACTGTTTAATTCAAAAGCCCTCGAGGTTCATGCGCAGGCGTTGCACTCCAGTGCCGCTGACATAACGAAGCAAATATTTTCGCTAAACATACATTTCGACATAACTGGCACAATTGTCGTAATGGATTACCAGGCACCACAATGACAGTTGCGAGATCGCGAAATGGGTGACAGGATGAGCGAAAGAGAGAGATGGTGGTAGAGAGAAATGGAAAGAAAGAAAGCTATTGAGAGAGGGAGAGAGAGAGACAGAGAGAGAAAGAGTTATTTATTTCGTACTCTGAAAAAAAAGGGAAAGAGATGGAGAAAGAGAAGAAAAGACAGAGAAAGATTGTTTATTAGTGCTTTAGGACCAAAACGTCTTCTGGCACAGAATCCTCATTATTCGTGCAATGCAAAGAAAAAAATAAAAACAAATAAAAGGAGACCCTCTACAAAAACAAAAAAGACGACTCAGTATAAAAAAAATACAAACAAATAAAAAGAGACTCGCTACAAAAACAAAAAGATGACTCTATATGAAAACAAATACAAACAAATAACAAGAGACTCGCTACAAAAATAAAAACGACGGCTGTATATGAATAAAATACATATTCAAACAAAAACGCAAATGGAAACCTAAAACGCGGATTAATTGCGTATACAAAAAGAAAATCACCAGTTTTGGGTTGTTCGGAACGAAATTTCTTTTTTTCTCCCAACAGAGGCTTGTATTTTTAATCAGCCAACTTCTATCTCAACCGTATTGCCATATATATATATATATTTCGACAGCTGACATTTCAAGACTTTCTTTTTTTAATTGTTTGATTATGTCCAATTGTTTTTTTTATGTCCTGCCAAATGAAAAATCAAATGCAATATTTGTGGCATATTTCGCTTGTTTAATAACGGAAATGCTGTTCGAGCAAAAAAAAATTATGTGACGTGTATGGAGAATACGTTTTGACAGAATGCCAAAATTGGTTTTCTTGAGTTTTTTTGTATTTTTTTTCTAATAGACAATTCCATAATTAATTCGGAAGTGTACTGACGTCACCTGGACAAATTGAGTGGTTCCATCGGACAGAAAATGCCAGAATCGATGAGCAGAAAAAATACGTAGTGTTGCCGTTTGCATTGGATGTGCACATCCACCATATTCGCCAGATCTCCCACCCTCGTATTATTACTTGTTTCGGTCTTGCCAAAAATGTTCGAACGGTATTTACTTCAAATGCGGATGTCAAAAATCACTTGGATGATTTTTTGTAAGCAAAAATTATACGTTTCATGAGCGTAGAATCATGCTACTACAAGAAAGATAGTAAAAGGCATTGGACCTAAATGGTCAAAAGCAATTCAATAAAACATTGATTCATTATAAGAAAATTCTTTGTCTTCTAAATTCACGAAAAAAACACCTAAACTACTTTCCGAAAAAACCCAATGGATAAAGAAAATCGTACGAAAACTGCAAAAAAATTGAAGAAACTCAATACAAAAAAAAATGGAAACGAAAATGTGAATCTCGATAACATAAACGAAAACAAAAATAACGCATTTCAAGAAAATAAAAATAAAGATAAGAATAAAAGATCATTTGGTAAATATTTACAAGTTGGGCTCCAGCTAGAAAAGGGGTTTAGAAATGTTGTACCGAGTCGATGTATTTCAGGGCACTTTGTTTATAATATTTAAGACGGGGGAAGACAATTTCAACCCTTGTTTCAACCCCCAAACGCTTTTTTAAAACTTTTTCAAAGGTATGGAGGAAATGGGTTTGGTGACATGAAGTGGGTCAAATGACATGAGTTTGATCCAAACAAACCCAAACAGACCCAAACAAAGTGGAGTAAGCATACAGAAAACGTATTTCAAAAATCGAATATTTGCCGGAAATATATTTTTTTTCTTAATATAATAACCCTCCCCCATCGTAAAACCATATTTTCATACAGCAGAATAGCCCCGAATACGTGAAAAAGAATTTGGAGCCGGTTAGTATAAAATACCCAAGTAGCTATATCCCTTTCCGGTTCACAGCAATAGAAATATGTCAATTGGGCTATCCATCACGAATATACACATACCTATGCGCAAATTCACCTACACAGATGTATGAATACGTATATTTATTCACCCAGGGGCCACCAACGCACCGTGCGGTCAATTGCGTTGTTTTCCAAATTTGTAGCCAACTGTGACGTGGGCAAGAGGGTCAACCATACACATATATAGATATACATACACGACGACACGACCTCCCGTTTGGAATCTGCATTGTGCCCTGCGGCACTCGAGGGCGAGCTAAATATGTTGCAAGAGGGTTGATGGGGATGAGGACGGTGGGTCATAGAGATCACTGGGATGAACGTGCGTCGGACTCGGCGCACGGGAACGAAGGGCGGGCGGCGGGCTGGAGTGAAGCTGCAAGCGCGAGAGGGCTTTAAAAAGAGGGTGGATTATGTGCACCGTGGAGTCTCTCGCGTGTTGCACGCGCGCGTTTGCGCAGCGCCAACCGGACCCTCGTGCCATCAAGCACGAATTAATTTCCATATTAATGCACGTAGAAAATCCGGTTTAACGACATCTGGATTAGGGAAAATGGGGCGCCTGGAGAGCAGCGAGGCATGCCCGGAAGAGCCTGCAAGATCACGTAAAAATAGCGATGTAAATTGCGACGGAAAAATATATTTCATATGCGGACACGTGTGACGACGAAAGGGGGCTCGTTTTTTATTCCTTGTCACTTACTTGCCTCCATCACGAGCGCGAGGAAGGCAAAGGGAGAGGATGGGAATGATGGAGGGGACGGCGAGGAGCAAGGTAAAGAAAGCAAGAGAGAGAGAGGGAAAGAGAGAGCTTTTAGCTTTATTTACAACTTGGGGCAAGGAAACGAGCTTACGCATGCCGCAAAGACTATCGAGGAAAAATCCAAAGGTTGTGCTATATCCTTATCTTATTTCCTATTTTTTGTTTCATTTGATATATGTTCTACCAATTTGTTCTCTTCACGTAGAGTGAATTCGTTCGAACTTTACATTTCGAAGCCATACATTTTTTTGAATGTACGAAATCCTCATTGCGAAACCAAAATTCACTCTGGCAGTGTCAACTTCGATCTCTTCACAATGCTGAGTCTAACAACTTGAGGTGCGATTGACTCTCAACGAGAACACGGAAGCTCCGGCGACTCAATCCCATACCGATTTCGAAATTTGTTGCACAGGGACAACTTCCCATGTAGAGGTTGCCATGAGTTGCCCAATGTTACGATCAGGCCAATATTGGGCCATTGTATAAGCCAACTAAAGATAAATAATATTGGCCCATTACTGTTCCGCTCTAAACTGAAAACTCGCACAATATCGACCTATCTCTAAAGCCTGTCCTGGCCCATCTTTAAAAACTAATAAACAGCCGTGATAGTTAAACTAAATTTGCCAATTCAAAAACTGGGGATACTAAAATACTGACAATTCCATTGGCCCAATATTGTTCCGTTATAAATTGAAAACCGGCACAATATCGGCCCATTACTAAAGATTATCCTGGCCCATCTTTCAAAAACAATAAACAGCAGTGATAGTTAAACTAAATTTGCCAATCCTGAAGCTGGCAATCCTTAAATACTGGCTATTACATTGGCTCATTATTGTCTCGTTATAAATTGAAAACCGACACAATATCGGCCCATAGTTGAAACCTATCATGGCCCATCTTTTAAATTCATTAAACAGTCATGATAGATAAACAATATTTGCCAATTTTTAAACCGGTGATGCTGAATTACTGCCAATTACATTGGCCCATTATTGTTCCGGTATAAATTGAGAACTGGCACAATATCAGCCCATTACTAAAACCTATCCGGGCCCATTTGTTAAAACCAATAAACAGCCGTGATAGTTCATCGAAATTTGCCAATTTTAAAACTGGCAATGCTAAAATACTGGAAATTACATTTAATTAATCTAAGCCCTTTATTGGCTAAGTGGGTCAGACCATACCTGCTTTTATTTGATTTAAGCCTTGGGTTATTAATTATCTGTACATTGTGCCAGAATAGGCAAATAACTGGCACGTCATATATTAATCGTCTATATTTTGTAATCAAGTCTTGGCCTATTATTGGCATTTGTAAATAACCAACATAAGTAAGTAAAATATGCTAATTTTGAAACTTGTCATATACGCAAATCACAATTTATTTCAAGGTTATTCCATGAAATATGTATCCATAAGGACTAATCTCGGGCCAATCTTGGCCCGATATAGGTTGAATATTTATCACGCACTCAAACAAACCCAAACAAACTCACGGCCCAATATTCTAGATAGGCTAACTTCTAGATAGACCCACTGTGAAGGCCCATCATAGAGCCAGTGGTCAATTTCTACATAGGCCCTTTAAGAGGGCCCACATAGGGCCAAGTGCAATCACCAACACTGCTGCTACAGTGAATTAAATCATTGGCCCAATAATTGTTGGCTCTGTTGGCCGATATCGGGCCGTTCTTATCATTTCTACAAAGGAACCTCATTGGTAAATACTCACGGCCCAATATTCTAGAAAGGCTAACTGTGAAGGCCCGTCCCAGGCCTAACGGACAATCTCTACATGGGTTAAGGCCTTAGGCCACGGTAACGAGTATAAAATCATGTGCGAATTTACCAATTTTTTTCGTATAAAAAAGTTATTCACTCATAAAATTAATTACCTATCTATTTACTATGAATATAAAGCTGTTAGAAAATATATATATATTTTTCGATGTATAAAATGGCCGACTATTGGAAACTTCTCGAAACAGCTTTTTTCCAATTGGCGTAAAAAATAACTTCAACAATTTTCACTCGATTTACTTCAAATTCAAAAGTTATGTTCCTAATTGCATTTCGCAGAGAAGTACGTACGGAATTTCTGATTAATCGAAAACTTTTCATTTTATGAGCAGTTTATGAGCAGTTATAACGAAATTTTCCACTGAAAATTCATTTCTTAAGTTCAAATACCTACAACTTTTGAATAAAACAATATTTTTTAAATTCCATACGTACTTTTCTAGGTATTGTAATGTAGATTGACGAGAATTTTTGTTTTTTGTTCTAGGTAAAAAATTGTGGATGCTAAATATCACGCCGCGTAGCGCCTAAAAAAAGGATAACGAAAGAAAATATTAGTAGTCAGCCATTTTGTACATCGAAAAAAAGATATATATATTTTTTTCTAACAGCTTGATATTCATACTAAATAGATGTATAATTAATTTTATGAGTGAATCACTTTTTCATACGAAAAAAAATTGTTAAATTCGCACATCGCTCATTATGAGCTATCGTTGTTTGTACCGTTACAAGAGCAGTGTTGTGTTCGCTGTAGTGTATTCCGTGAATATGTATTACGAAAAAAATATATTCTTCTATGTCTTCTTCCCTGCAGACATAACATTTTCGAACTGAAAATTTATTTTTTATTTATTTGAAATTTATTTGAAAACAGAAATAAAAAAAAAAAGAAATATGGGCATCTCTATAGAGCTTGTTATTAACAAAATTATGAATGAAAAAAATTGAAAAAATTTGGTTTTGTACACCATACTATGCCTAATAAGTGTACAAAGTTTCAAATTTTTCTCATTAATATTATACTCGGAAAAAGAAAATCATTGATGCGCGGGATAAATACATGTATTTTACATTTAAAATTTCAATCGCTCGGTGGCGCGTGTTCCAATTTTCCGGGCGCCTCCAAACTTTACACAGATTTTTTTTTGATACACCTTGATTATGTTTTTGGGGTGGCATCGAATTTTTTTCGCCAAAGCCCAAATAACGGCCACCCTAATATATATATATATATATATATATATATATATATATATATATATATATATATATATATATATATATATATATATATATATATATATATAGATATATATATATATATACACATACACTGAGAAAAAAGAATCGTTGAATGTGCAAAATGCATTTCGTTGTCTCGAAATTTTGTTGTTTTAACAGTTGCTCAGACATGCTAAATAAGCAGATAGTTTAAATGTATCTTTGTTTACTGCCCAACTATGTTTTGTTATGCCAATCAAAAATCAAGTTGAACGTATATAGAGATACAATTTTGTTAAACCAACTGAATTTTGGATGGATGAACGAATTTTTTTTTTTCAGTGTACATACATGCAAATCTCTCGTATACTCTTTGATCTTATTTAATTTCCTCAACTCCTTCATTTTAACTAAATAGATAGGTGTGCCTAGCGCTTCAACAGCTAACCCGAAATATATCTTCTGCGATAGATTAGAAGGCTGAATATTTCACAGTCATTCAAAAAATCAATCTCAGCCCAATCGTTAAAACACTCTGGTATAACAGCTGTATCGTTTACCAACGTTGTATTTAGGGTAGCCCGAAAAATGACGCCCAAAAGGAAAATCCAGATGCCTAGTATCACTATCTATCCGAAACAACCCCCATGTATGTTCCACGATCTTTTTTAGTTTTTGAGCAAATGGAATTTGCATTTTTTCCGAGTTTTCCTGTACCATAGGTCTTTTTATCCGTTTTGTGTATGTCTTTCCTCTTAGAAGCTTTCAAAAGCAATTGGAAGTTAATTGGACTAGTATTATTATTATTATTTTTATATGCTAGCTTTACTGATTGGTTCTCTCAAACCGATTTTTCAAACTTTCGATCAAAATCTCACTCATTTAGGTTAGTGCTTAGTTGGTCATTTATTTATTGCTCAACAGTGCACTTCATTAGGATAACACGAGTAAAAAAAATCGCGAGAAAAGTACACACATAAAAGAGAAAAATAAAAGAATGCTGTTATCGCGAAAACTAAAGAAGATCGTAGAGCATACATGCATTGATACAAGGCATCTGAATTTTCCTTTTTGACGTCAGTTTTCGGCCCACTCTATATATAGCGGCCAATCCCATGTAGGTTTCGCCAATCGAACCGTAACGGCCAATACTTGGACCAATGTTGGCGGGGCGATAACCGATTACCCAATTGTACGCCTATGCTCGGCTGAGTATTGACTAGCCAACATTGGTTTGCCGATACGAGGCCAATGTTCGGCCAAATATAGACTCGCTAATCATTGGCTTGTCGATACGAGGCCGATGTTTGGCGAAGTATAGACTCGCCAATCATTGGTTTGCCGATACGCGGCCAATGTTTGGCCAAACATAGACTGGCCAATCATTGGTTTGCCAATACGAGGCCAATGTTCGGCCAAGTATAGACTCGCCAATCATTGGTTTGCCGATACGCGGCCAATGTTTGGCCAAACATAGACTGGCCAATCATTGGTTTGCCAATACGAGGCCAATGTTCGGCCAAGTATAGACTCGTTCATTATTGGTTCATCGATATGAGGCCGATGTTTGACGAAGTATAGACTCGCCAACGTTGGTTCGCCGATACGAGGCGAATGTTCGGCCGAGTAACGCATGATCGAACCGCAATTCGTATATTGACGATTCATTGTTTCGCGTCGAAGTCATTGACAGACGAGATAAATACTTTTCACGAGTCCATTGGACATTACTTTTAACAAATAAACTACCAAATCAATGCACTCATCGGTGGCCGATTCTCGAACGAGCTCATACGCGATACTCTGCTGATTTTTATGAACCATCCTACACTGACAGAAAAAATCCATTAATATTAACTAACCGCGTCTATTTATTTATTTTTTATTTGAATTGACTAGACTTTTCGTGAAATCATATTTTTCCTATTGCATTCCATTATTGGAATTATTCATTTTAAATATATTTATTTATTCAAATTAAACTTGAACTAATGAACTAATGGCCTGTCTTTATTGCAACACACATATCAAAGGGTTGTGGGGTAGAAAGGGTGCAGAGAGGAATTATATATATATATAGGTTATGTTTGAAAATTCTATGTGATTCGATAAAACTCTCTAATTATTCCAATGATATTAACTAATTGATATAGTTTATGTGATATAAATAATTATGAGAATCCATTTGGTCTCTTATGTCATATCTGCGATTCAGATGTTACAAGCACACGGTAGCATAGGGGCAGCGTGCGTAGCTATGAGAGGTAGGTTCCAGGTTCGAGTCCCATATAGGTGAAATATTTTCTTCGAACTAATCGTTTCAAAAGACCAGGTAATGACGAATTACAATACAAAAATAATTAATTTTTTGTTTTGGCAGTGCAGGACCAATTTTGGTGATCTATATCGCGTCACAATTATCCGCCAAGACTCGGTCGATAATCGGGCCAAGCTCGAGTGTCAATGATGGCAATCTTGACGGGGACTTATTATTGGCCGATTCTCGAATGAACTCCTACGCGATGCTCGGCCGATTCTCATAAGCCATTCTAGGGCCAATATTGATTGCGAATATCGGGCCGCTCTTATCATCCGAGGCTCGGTCGATGATCAGGCCAAGCTCGAGTGCCAATGTTGGCAAGCTCGGCGTCGAGCATCGGCCAATCGTTGGCCACTACCGATCACCCTACATGGGTAATTATGAGGGGATCTTGAAGAAATTCGACTTCAAGGACCGTTCTGACGGTAGCCCGCATCTCCGTACTCATTTTTTAAACCCCAATGTCATCAAAATCACCTCGAAATCAATATAAGCATCTCTACATAAAAATCGTTCCGGGGAACGCCCTGTTCTCAAAATCGACGTTGAGCTTGCAAAAAATTTAAGGACCGTTCTCAAAACAAGCCAGGTGCGCTGATAACCAACATCACACCCAAATAACGGCTTCAAAATAACATTTTCCTCAATATATGTGTGCGTGCGTGCGTGCGTGCGTGTGTGTGTGTGTGTGTGTGTGTGTGTGTGTGTGTGTGTGTGTGTGTGTGTGTGTGTGTGTGTGTGTGTGTGTGTGTGTGTGCGTGAGTGCGTGCGTGTGTGCGTGTGTGCGTGTGTGCGTGTGTGCGTGTGTGTGTGTGTGGTGTGTGTGTGTGTGTGTGTTTGTTAAGTAAACTCACCGCAGCGATGGGGATGAAAAATCCTATAAAAAGAGAGGAACGCATTGCGACGCGGTTGGTTACGCTAGCAGCAGATCGCTCGAAGACTTCTCGCACAACCGCGCCGCTGGCAACAATTTTTTCTGATCCCGTTATATATCATGGTTGTTTTATATTAATATGTTTACTCGTGTTATTTACCATCTTCCCCGAGTCCCTCGAGAGGGTTCTTTTTCGCGCCCTCCGCGTGTTTTTTCGCCCTTTTTTCCCGTCTCGATATCACGAGAAAAATATATCCACCCTTCCGAGATAGGGCACAGGGAGAGCGAAATATTTCGGCGCGGAACCGAAATATCGCCCGGGGTAAGTAGTAGACAGAGAGCGAGAGAGAGAGAGAAAAAGAGAAAGGGAGAGAGAGGGAAGAGAGGGATTTACGGAAATCAAGAGTAAAATCTGTACGGTGAAGAGGGTAGGGAAAAAAGAGAAAGAGAGAGAGGAAGAGATTTGATTTTAATTTCTTTCGATTTATGTATGCTCTGGCGGGGTATAGGGCAGAGCAGTAATAGTTAATAGTAACGATAAACAATAAAAATAGTAACGATCGTCATAGTAACGCATCATAGTAAATAAGTGTTACGATAAAGGTAACAATAGTGATGGTAGTAGTCGAAGAGAGAGGAAGAGGGAAAGAGAAGTAGAAAGAGAGAGAAGGGGGAGAGGGGGAAGGAGAGAGAGAGAAGCGTTTATTTCGTAGGTGCTCTGGGACCAAGGTTTCCTAATTGTAAGAGTACCGTGCCAAAAAGTAAAAATGCATTGCCGCTGAGTATTAATTGTTGCCAAAGGAAGGTATGATGAAAGTAAAATTAAAATAAAATAAGTTAAGATGAGTAAAGTAGAGTAAAGTAAAGTAAAGTAAATTAAGAAAAAGTGAACTAACTATTTAAATTAGCTTAAGAAGAAGAGAAAAATATGCTATGGGGAGGAAGTCAGAGAGAGAGAGTAACAGAGAGAGAGAGAGAGAGAGAGAGAGAGATTCAGGGGTATCAACGGAAACATCTATACGGTAAAGAGGATAAGCAGAGATAGAAGAAGAAGACGGGTAACTCCCTCGCACACCACGAGCGTATCCGAAAGATTTATGCTCTCCACGGTTTCTCATTACACACGCTAGATGAGCTATATGCTTTCATCCTCGCGCCGAGTGAATATTTATGAAAGATGTAAATAACCGGTGGATCATTTCACACTTTGTATACATGTATGTAGGTGTATGTATATATAGGTCGCTTTGGCGCTGTCTTGTCAACGTGCCGCACGAGCCTCTCGGTGGGGTGATAGATCGCGAGGGGGCACACCCGCGGCTCATCCCCTCGCCGTTAACACTCCAACGCAATCTCGTTTCGTTTTTGCCTCCTTGCTCACCTTCCCGGGACTCTCGTTGTTTCTTCGACTGTCGCGCCGCAAAGTAATGGAGAAAAGCGGAGTTTCAATTCAATTCGGAAGAAATTGTTTCCCGCACCTCTCTGCTGCGGTAATATCAAGGCCTAATTTTGGACGGATTTTTCGGTGCTGACATTCTGGGAAAAAAATGGATTCACGTTCTTGGGGAGGTTTACCGAATGGAAAGAAATTTGTCGCGGGTCGTAAAGATCTCTGGGAGATATTTTTATTGTTTTATTGCACGACGGGGTATTTCGTTTCTTTTTCCTTGGTATCCTTTGTAGTTGCCGCGGCATCTTTTGATTTCATAATGCCGTCGTACCTTCGACTGCTGAGGATCCCGAGGGTTCGAGGCATTTCAATACGCGGAGAAACTCCAGAATCAACCGGCCCCCGCGACTTCATCGTCGGCATGAATAAGACATAGATCTTTTTTGCTCCAAACGAAGAGGGGTATATTCTAGGGGTAGGAGTAAAAGAGAGAGGGGGTCGGAAATGGAAAAAGAATAAGAGTACATCGCAGCGGTTTGGGTTTTGCGGAGAAGTTTCATGGAGCGACATAAAAGCTTCAGTTGCTTCGGCTGCCGGTTTTCTCACCCTTCTACGTGCTCCTCCACCCCCGGGTCGTTGCCTCCTTACCGGGCAGAAGCTCCGCGAGCCGCCAAGCCGGGAGGGCGCGGGAACAGTCGGCGAGAGGATGGCTAGGAATCGCGATTCGCAACAAGATCGATTGCGAGAGCGAGGGTTGGCGATAGAAGCTGGAGGGACTGGGGTAAAGCATTATAGGGTAGAAAAACGAGAAAGCGAGAAACGATGAGGGTTTGGAGTGTGGGAAAGGCACCGCGGTGAAATTCCCTCTCCAGCCATGAGCAGATACCAGCGGTGCGATCTATTTCGTTGCTCTCAATGTGATTGCTGTTGGGTTGCCTCTCTTGCGGTGTCGGGATCCACCGGCGCAACACGAACAGCCCGCCGGGTGTGTTGGCACATACACGCACACATTGGAGAGCCAACCTCTCGCTTTTCCACGGGCTATTCCTCAACATTCCCTCCCGTTATCAACGCGCTCCCTTTCGGCCCTCCGGCCTTGTACACCCATCCATATACCTTTCCCCAACGATGAACACTCGGGAGAGGCATTTCTCGCTGCGCTCACGGATGGAGAGAAAAAAAGGGCGGAGAAACCCTGACACGTTTCGGCGGTACCGATGGGTCGTGGGGCAAATGGTAAATGTTGTCTTGGAAAACGGACTCAGGTCGATTGCACGGAAAATGGCATTTCCGTGGTTCGCCGATTCCCGTAGGTGAGATACAACGAAAGTTCTTTCTATGTTTTTATTTTCTTCTACTTGTTATCATACAAAAGTTTCTTTTGCAGATTTTGATTGTAGGTCTCTACATGAGCAGCGTGACAAATGGTTGAGGGTTTCTTGTAGGCAGAATCTGCTTAGGTAAATTTAAGGAATTTGGTCAAATTCATTGATGCACCGAAGTGTATTCCAACGATGCAAAGTTGAATCTTATCCCTGACAGGCAACGTTGACTGGGTTATGGCGTGGGAAATGGCATTTTCCGTAGTGCGCTAATTGTACAAGGGCTGGTGAGTCTTTTTACATGAATCGGACATCGAGCTCTGTCAATGAGGAATCAAGGATAACGTGACGGTCCTCGCCAATGGTGTTGAAGTTCCCATCGTTTGGATGCAACGAAAGTTTTTTTTTTTACATATTTTTACTTCTTCGTTGTTATTATTATAGAATATTTTCGTTCCCAGATTTAGATTGTAGGTCTCTAATTGAGCAGCGTAAAAAATGGTTGAGGGTTTTCGTAGGTAGAATCTGCTAAGGAAAATTTACGGACTTTTGTCAAATTAATTTGCATTGCATTCCAACGATGCAGGCATCAATTTCATCCCTGTCAAGCAACGTTGGCTGGGTTATGGCGTAGGAAATAGCATTTTCCGTAGTGCGCTGGGCTGGTAAGTCTTTTTACATGAATCGGACATCAAGCTTTTTCAATGAGGAATCAAGGATTGATGTGACGGTCCCTGTCAGGAACCAACCTAATGTGACGGTCCCTGTCAATGGTGTTGAAGTTCCCATCGTTGGGATGCAATGGAAGTTCTTTTTTATATTTTTATTTGCGTCTACTTATTATCATACAAAAGTTTCTTTCGCAGATTTAGATTGTAGGTCTCTGAATGAGCAGCGTAAAAAATGGTTGAGGGAGTGTTGTAGGCGAAATCTGACAGGGAAAATTTAAGGAATTCGGTCAAATTAAGTTTCATTGCATTGCAACGATGCAAACTTCAATCTCATTCCCGTCAAGCAACGTTGACTGGGTTATCGCGCGGAAAATGGCATGTTCCGTAGTGCGCTAATTGTACGAGGGCTGGCGAGGCTTTTTGCGCGAATTGGACATCAAGCCCTTTCAACGAGACTATGACGGTCCCTGTCAATGGTATTGAAGTTCCCGTCGTTGGGATGCAACAAAAGTACTTTTTCACATTTTCATTTCCCTCCACTTGTTCTTTTACAAAATAATACACACTCATACAACACGTATACAAAAATTTCTTCCGCAGATTTAGATTGTAGGTCTTCAAATAAGCATCGTGCAAAGTAGTGGAGGTTTTTTGTATGCCAAATTTGCCACAAGAAATTTATGAAACTCGGAAAATATTCATTGCGTTCCAACGATGCAATCTCCGTCACACAGCCCTGGCAGGAGCCACTACTCGGATGAGTGAAGGCTGCGAAAAACAGTTTTCCAAATGAATGAAACGCGAACAATCTGCTTCAATCAATTGTCCACGATGAAATAAAATACCAGGTAGTTCCTTTTTCGATTTGATTGCACCCGCAAAAAGCGGAAGCTCGCTACTTCAGCTTCGGTTACAGCGCATTGGGAGCACAACTCTGTACGGGGGAAAAAAAACGTGGAAAAAGTCCGGAGTATGAGGGAATGGAAAAAAATATGCAGACGTATCCGACGTGCGCAACTGTTACAGCGTATGCTCGAGGTTTCTTTTCACTGTGCACGTTTATAATATCGTGGATCAATCTCATCATCTGCCTGTTCCCAAGGCAATACGATGTCGGTATCGCAAAAATATGGGACAGGTATTATTGAGTGCCGCTATATAGAGCTATATACCTACATGTTGTATACTTTTTGTACGTCGTCGTGATGTTAGCCCAGCATTGGGGAAACTCGAGAAACGCCGTCACGACGAAGGCAAGGATCGATCGAGAAAAGAGGATGAGAAGGAAACGCGTAACCAGAAAGAGAGAGAGAGAGAGAGAGAGAGAGAGAGAGGCTCGTCAGAAGCTCTGCCGATATATCTCGTTGCTCTCAATGTGATTGCCGTTCGTTTGCTATAGGGCTCACTGTGCTGTATTGTATTAGTTCGCCTTTGCCTCACCACGGGATTACGTACCTTCGCTCCCTTCGCGAATTACGCGGGACGAGTTGCCTCGCCACGGAGATTCACATGTACAGTTTATTTCGGAAGTTACCTGTTCAGCTCTGGGGCGTGATAATTCGTGTCGCCTAATGGAGAAGTTACTTCGCGCTGTACCGTTAATCATTACGTAAAAGTAGGAAAGAACTCAGAACGTAAAAGTGAAGTTGTTGGTAGGAATATGCTTTTACCTAGTTAATTAATTATCCCATTAATGGAAGAGGTAGACAAAGGGGGGGGGGGGGGGCGGATTCGGTGGTCTCACGGGTAAAGGAGCGTTGGCCAGCAATTGGATGGGTGACCGCTTAACCGTGCACTGGATTGCGTGCCGACTAGCGTGCGGCGCACATAGAACTGACAAGGTTGATTTTTCTATTAAAAAGTATTGACGAACAGTTAAGTTTTTATTCAAACAAAGTGCTGCTGTTGCTGCATAGCCAATCGATATAGGTGGTTCTGGCAATTACGGGAATCTGAAATGAAAAATGAAAGAATTTTAGTTTAATAATAAAATAAATGTGAAACATAGGAAAACAAATTATAATAATTTAGTATAATGTTGAAATGCATTTTAGGATAGTAATAAAGTAAATTTTAGTGTAATAATAAAATAGATTTTAGTACAATAATACAATAAATATTAGTATAATAATGAAAAGACTTTTGAAAATTGACCTTTTTATCTACAGCTTGCCATTCTCGTAATTTTGAAATGTTAAAAAAAGTATCCGGTGGCGAATACAGTGGTCTCACGTCCCAAGTAGCGTTGGCCACCAATTAGATTGGTGATCGCTTAGCCGCGCACTGTATTGCGCACCGACTAGCGAGCGGCGCACATACCGCCAAGTTTGTTTTTTTTTTTAATTCAAAGATATTTATGGACAATGACGTTATTATTTCAATAAAGTGCTGCTGTTGCTGCATGCCCAATCGGTGTAGGTGGTTCTGGCAATTAGGATAATCTAAAATCAAAAATAAGAGAATTTTAATTTAATAATAAAATTTATTTTAGGATAATAGTAAAATCAATTCAAGTCCAGTAACAAAATAGATTTTAGTATAATAATAAAATAAATAATAGTATAATAATGAAAAAAAACTTTTAAAAAATGACCGTTTTTTCTACCGGTTGCTATTTTCGTAATGTTCAAAGTTTCAAACATCAATAGGAAAGTTTCATTATTATATACAACTTTCATATAACTGGACATTTTTTTGAAATTTTGAAAATTATATAAATTGCGAGCTTTAGGAAAAATGTTCAATTTCCAAGCAAAAAAAATCTTTCATCATTTGTTATTAACAAATGGATAAACATTTCAGAAAAACTACAGATATTACACAAAGTGCAACTATTTCATGGCATTGAAAATGTAATCAGATATTTCGGGTAATAAAAAACAGGTACATGTGAATATCCATCTATTAATCCATCCATTTATCTATTCATCCATCTATCTATCCATCCATCCATCTATCTATCCATCCATCTATCGATCCATCCATCTATCTATCCATCCATCTATCTATCCATCCATCTATCTATCCATCCATCTATCTATCTATCCATCCATCTATCCATCCATCCATCTATCTATCCATCCATCCATCCATCTGTCCACCATCTATCTATCGTTCAATCTATCTATCCATCCATCTATCTATCCATCCATCTATCTATCTATCCATCCATCTATCCATCCATCCATCCATCCATCTATCTATCCATCCATCCATCTATCTATCCATCCATCTATCTATCCATCCATCTATCTATCCATCCATCTATCTATCCATCCATCTATCTATCCATCAATCCCGCTATTCATCCATCCATCCATCCATCCATACATCCATCTATCTATCCATCCATCCATCCATTCATCCATCCATCCATCCATCCATCCATCCATCCATCCATCCATCCATCCATCCATCCATCCATCCATCCATCCATCCATCCATCATTCTCTCTCATTTCTTTTCATTCTCTCTCATTCGCTCTCTCTCTCTCTACATGTAATTGACATCTAATTTACACCACATTACAATTTTTAACAGCAGATGTACAACTACATGTCATTCGGCATTTTTCAACCAATCACAGGCATTTAGCATGTCGCAGCTCCCTCCACTCTACTATAACACAGTGGCAGTGGAGTGGGAGTAGCGTTAGTTTCGTGTGACATCCTGCTAACTCCGACCCCTATACCCAGCCAACCTCATCCTTCAATGCTAAAACCACCCAGGTATGCGATAGAAAATTTTACAAACTATGCATCGCCGAGTTTAAAGTGAATCTTTTTCATAAAACAGTTTCAAGAAAAACGCAAAAGAAAAAAGGGGTAGGTAAATCGGCGCGGAGCCTTAGCCCAGTGGACTCTTCACAGAAACCGTCACAATTCGGTAATTTTTTTGGATCTCTCACAAAATCTTCGTTCCTCATTAAAGACCCTACTCTCCAAATGCACGCAATGGAAAATAGCCTTAAAAATACTTTAACCCTACGCAGCGCCCTCAACTCACGATAAAATCCCGGTGTAAAAAGTCCCCAAGTTCCACGATCACCGCTGAATACAAAAAAGTGGTTTCGCCACCCTGATCGCGGCAAGGTGTAACGTTGTACTTGAGAAACGTGCAAAAAGAGAAAAGCTCGTAAAAAAAGTTTGTGTTGCACGGGCCATTTCGAAGGAGCGTGTCGAATGAGCAGCCTTCGTGATTCCAGATCCGAATCGTACACATTGACTCCCTCTAATCCCGTTTTTCCCTATATCCACAAGGTGGCTCAGCGAGTGAGAAACATGTGAAGACTCCCGCGGCGCGAGGAATAAGGGACGACGGGGGTGGAAGCGAGCTGAGAGAAAGGCACCAAAGGGAAAGGGCACTAAAGGGCCGATGGGGAGGAGGGATGGCTTTTGCGGGTGCATTACGCTGATTGCTGGTCGCGCGCGAGCGGTCTCTCTGCCGCCTCTGCACACTGCCGGGGAGTGAAGAACACACGGAGCGAGAAACGGAGAAAGAGCAAGAGGAAGAGCGAGAGAGGAAGGGTCTCGCTCTTAGCTCTTGAAGGCACGAAGCTTAGAGGGAGAGAGCGAGAGACGTACAGACAGACAGAAATAAAGGACAGGAAACGAAAGAGAGCAAGGTATCGAGACAGGTAAAGAGAGAGAGAGGTGGAAGAGAGAGAGAAAGAGAGAGAGAGAGAGAGAGAGAGAGAGAGAGATACTGACGTGAGCACGTTAGCTGCAACGTAGGGGTTGAGGGAACCAGCGAGTTTCGCAGAGGAAAAGCGCACGAAGAGAAACGTACCAGAGGAAGCGAACGTTCCACGTCCAACGAGGTGGAGCAAGAGGGAAAACCCCGTGGGTCACAACCCTCACAACCCTTTTCAAGCCTCTCGAAAGGTTAGGGGTGGCGAGAGTTACTGTGAGAAACACAGGAATGAAAAAAGAAAGGGAAAGAAAGATGGAGAATAGCGAGAGAAGAAATAAGGGCCCGGCCCAGCAGTTAAGTAAGTGAACTCGCGGTAGTTGGGTGGAGACGGGGAAAGGGGCATCCCCGCCGGTCAGGCAACCGGCAACTCATCGTGCTAGACTGCACTATCTGTACGGTATATAATACAGTACAGTCACTCTATCGTTCTGGCCCTCTGAACGAAGTGCTTTGCGAGCGAAAAAACTACCCCTGTACCGTCTCCTTCTGGCCTCCATAGCTCTCTGTGTAACTTTACACACACACACACGCACACACACACACACACACACACACACACACACACACGCGCGCGCGCGCGCGCGCGCACACACACACACACACACACACACACCATATATATATATAAAAGTACGTACACACCGGTAGCCGGAAGATTTTAATCCCTTAAATGAATGACGTACCTGCAGATCTCGCTCGCTTTTCTGTTTGTACTCCTTTTCAAAGGTCGCTCGCAATCTGCGTATATACATATATATATATTTGCAGGGAGAATCACTAGGTTCCATAGACGTAGACACTTATAAGAAACATCCCTCAGGTGTCGTCCTTCGATTTTGTTAAAACTTATACAGGGTGCCCCTCTTATCTCTACCCGAAATAACTCGGTAATTATCGACGTCACAAAAAAATGTTCCAGAAAAAAGTTGTACGATTCAAGATTTGTATTTCATTTTAATAGGTGTTCGAAATGACCTTGAACGACTTTGACCCACTAATATTTTTTATGCGGCGTGAAGTGCTCCATAAGATGGTTGAAAAAAATATGTACCATTTCATTTAAAAAAGTGGAGGTGACCTTCACTGTGCGTCAGTGCCTCCACTGGAATAAAAAACATTGGTCGCATTTGATGGCCCCCTTCACACCGTACAACTTTTGTCTAAAACATTTTTTTGTGACGTCGATAATTACCGAGTTATTTCGGGTGGAAGAGATAAGAGGGGCACCCTGTATAGGGTGCCTCACAATGACCTGACATTTTAATTTATTCATAAAACGTATTATTTATTTGAAAAGTACGAATATTTTTATTTTAATATAAGGTACTTTTTTATTTTAATAAAAATCGTCATAAATCGGTGGATTTTTTGCCATTTTCACGAAATTTTCCGTGTAAGTTGAAGTTAAGACCCTAGGCTATTAAACTATGTAACAAAAAAAAACGAATTTTCACATTTCCAGCGCAAACAGACCGTTAATGGTCGCGTCCATACGTTTTCAAAGCCAACTTGATTTTTAAAAATGGAAACTCCAACTGTCTACTTCTTTAGTGATTCTCATAGGGTCTATATGTATATATAGACGCGCTTTTCCGGGATTACCTCGCATGTTAACATGTACGTTTGTCCGTACAAATGCATATATGATAAAGCTACTCGAGAATTATTCTCTTCCGCTTTTCCACAGATTACGCATTGCCCATTAGTCTCCGCTTAGTTCACTTTTGGCGCGCTTTACGTTCCTCGGTTTTTTAAAACTTATTTAAATCTCGATTGGACGAGATTTGACGGCAAAAAAGAATCGCTCGTGTACAGCGAAGCCTGCGAGTGCTCATATCGCCCCGTGGAGAATTTTGGAATGCGCACGAGCAATTTTGACCTGTTCGCAGCATGGGCCGTTCTAACGTACCTCATACCGTTGTGACATGGCGAGACATGCGTTTTTCCCGTCAGATCCGAAATAACGAATGAAATTCCGTCTCCAATTCTCTTTCATCCTCCTGCCTTCCCCAACTCCTCGCTTGAGGCGGGAGATACCTTGGCAATGCAAAAACAAATGTGTTGTTTTGACACACTTTAAAGGAAGGTTCTGCCTTGTTGGGCCAAAAAATGTTCGATTTTTCACCAATTTTTTATGCGAAAAGTATTACATATAGAATGTTGATATTTGGTATGTTGACTAAGCGGTCTTTATTGAACACCAAACTATTTTTTAAAGTTTGACAAAACATGGTAGTGGGAGGAGCCACGTATGTCGGTGCGCGGGCGATGACATTCTTCGCTTGCGGGAAATCCTACGTCCCGGACAGGTGATCTGAAGGGAAAAAATCAAACATATTTTTACTTTGTACAATATTGTGTATGAGTTGACCTAGAATCAAGACGAAAAAATGAAAAATAAAAAATAGTGAGCAAAAAACTACGAAAATTGTTGGGAAAAAAAAAACAAATTTCCTTTCGATCGCTCATAATTCTTTTTTATTTTCTAGAAGCCGAAAAAATAGGTTTTTTGGGGATTTTTTTCAGAAAAACTACAAAATAAATCGAGATTACAAAAAAGGGTGTTTATCATACATATCAGTGACCGTATAGAATAATTTTTTGAAGTGATTAATCTAAAAATTGCGGCTGTGCAGCGTTTTTGCGATGACGTCTCCTTTTTTCCAGGGTCCACGGCCGGACAAACAGCTCCTGTAATTTTTTAATTATAATGAGCCAATGATTTTTTTTCGATTATGTATAATAACTGCTATAGAAGTACGTAGGACTTTTTTCGATGTATTGATTTGTGGCCAAACGGTGCACTTCTAAAGTGGAAAGTGAAAAATTTGCCTAAAAAATCGTCAGATAATTGTTAATCACAAATGAACTATGCAATATAACAAAAAAAATCCTACGTACTTCCATAGACAATGTATTTTTCAAGATATATTCAACATTTCAAGTGAATCGGTTGAAAATTGTCTGAGGTTATGTTTCCGGCCAACTTAAAAAACGCAGTTTTGAGATAAACGCGTTTGAAGTTTTGAGTAACTCGCTGTGGACCAGGCGGCCTTGTACTAAAATTTGAAAACCGAGTACTTAGAGATTTTACCCCGCCATAATCTTTTGGGACATTATTTTTGAGGTCCTAGGGGACCATTAAAAAAAATCAATTTTTCGAAAATTCCAGAGTGGCCTGACCCCTCAAACTGTGTTGCTTTTTCCCGTGTTATTTTTGCCCGTGTGTTGCTATCAACGTGTGCAATTTTGTCCAATGTGTGTAAATATGCGCCTTGTACGTTGATTCTACACGCTTTATGTGTGTTCGAATAAGCGTGTTATTGATGGGGACAGCTACGAAGGTATGTAATAATTTAATGCGTAAAAATTGCACACTCACGTGTGTAATTTTAACGCATTACGTGTATAATTGTAATGCATTACCAAAAGCATAAGTGTGCAGAATCAACATGGCAACGCGTGTCTGGCCTTTATGTTGTTTTACTTCTACATACTTTGAACACACGTCAAACACGCCTAGTTTTTGCAGTGTAGACGAGGGAAAAATAGCTGATATTCATAATTTTTTTTCAAAGAAATATTTCTTCGGCGTTTTTGAGACTTAGGGTATGTTTTATTGCTACGTTTGGCTGTTACATGGCATTTTTTTTGTTTATTAATCTTTCAAAACGGAGGTGGTATAGGGCATTTTTCTCAGCTGCATTTTCAAAACTGGCGTGACGTATAGCTAAAAAACTAATCCGCCGATTCTGATGAAATTTGGCACAAATCTCGGTAAATATTCGGAAGTGGGGCTCCTGCTAGAATCAGGCTTTTTTTTTCTTATTTCATTCAATGATCATAGCAGATGATACGAAGTAATATTATGACGGCGCACGACATTTTTTTCTTCAAAAAAATTATTTACAAATTTGGACGTGGATCCCTGCAAAGTGCCCAACAAACCCACCCCAGTGTTCTACACCACCGTACGCCATGGCTGCGTGGAATCGTGGGGTGCGTAGAACACTGGGGTGGGTACTTTACTGCATTTGGTAAAGTACCCACCGAAAGGCATATGGTAATGTACCCACCGAAAAGCATATGGTTATTTTTTTCCGGAAACATCATGCGCCGTTACAATAATGATAAGGATGATGTTTGTTAACCATATTAAACCATTTGTACAAAAATTAGCCTGATTCTAACAGAAGCCCCACTTCCGAATATTTACCCAAATCTCTCTAACCTTATCGCCTAAAACATGAACCTAAATGTTCTTGAAAAATGAAAGAAAAAAAAAACGTATTCCTTTCATTGCAAAATGTATCCATTTTTCGTAAAATTAAATCTTCTTGTCTCAAAGCGTACCATTTCATCAATTTTCAACATTTCTCACTTTTTCTTGGTTCATATTTTGAGTATGAGAGTAAATGAAAGAAAAATCTTCCTTGGTTTTTTTTTTCAGATCAATCCCGCCGACGTTACGCGTCACGCCGTCTGACAACATCCGCCGCAGCCCCTTGGAAGACCGTGCCTCTGTTATTTTTACAGATTAATAGTCAAAATACCACGTCACAGCCAAAAGTAGTAATAGAACATACCCTAAATCTCAAAAATGGAAAATAAATCTGTCCTTTCAAGAAACTTACAAAAATCGGCAATTTTTTCCTTGCCTTGAGGTATCTCCCCCCTTAAACGTCGAAACTCGTATTGTATCGGACATTTTGCGCGTTCGGAGTGTTGATAGCTTTATACAAGAGGATAGGTACATGCTGTACCTATGGCCTCGTATGTTTGTTATATTTGCCGGAATGTATACACGAGCGCGCCGCGCGCGCGAGAGAGAGCCCTCGGGCCACTGTACCGTATGCACTCTCGACGTACGGTCTCGAATGAAATTCCAGGCGTACAACGCGCCGAGAGACTTTTCCCAACCCCATTCGGTTATAACCTACCTCCGGGGCTGACTGGGATTTTCGGTGCGATGTGTACTCTCGTGCCGGCGAGGATCGCACTCGTTCCCTGAAAATGACGGATTTTCCAGCATCCCAAACTTCGTGCATACGTGTCTCCCAATTCCCGATTCACTGTACATACATATGTAAAGGGAAAGTATATTTCAATTCCGTTATATCTATGTAGTATTGGCTATCAGCAAATCTGGCCGATTTGGTGATGGAGCGGTCCTTGCAGTTTATAAGTACGTTCGGTTTTATGTAAAGGGGATTTTGAAAATATCGGGATGTACATAGGGTTGAGTACGGGAGAATAAAGTAGTATGAGGAGGCTTCGAAGTCAAATGTCTAAAAATTAATCTTTTCCTACTAATGTGTGTGTGTATATATATATATATATATATATATATATATATATATATATATATATATATATATATGTATATATATTATATATATTAAATTTAATTACATTAAAGTTCACATCGTTGGAATGGAATGAGAATGGGAATATATACGTAGACACACACACACACACACACACACACACACATATATATATATATATATATATATATATATATATATATATATATATGTATGTATGTATGTACGTATATATTCCCATTCTCATTCCATTCCAACGATGTGAACTTTAATGTAATTATTTTCATGTTTGTTATTATGTGTGTGTATATATATATATATATATATATATGTTCAAAAACCGACTATTTTTTCAAATTCCCCTATTCAGTACTTGCAGTAAGGTGAAATGAGTCGCCTGTTAAAACATGATGCTTTAATATTGATATTTAGAGCTACTTTTAAATTTTATAACTCGCCAACGGGTGAATGTAAAACAATGTCCACAACATATTTGTAGGGAATTGAACGGTCCATAAAAATGCATCTCTCGTCGTTTTATGATAAACCTACTTTTTGAAAATTTATTCATGGTCAAAGTTGAATTTATGGCAAACTTCAAGGTTTTTCTCACTTTTCCGGCGAAACAGACTTATCACAAAATGTCCTAGGACCTTTTTTGTAGAAGATTTGATCTTCTATAAAATCATGCCATTAAGTAATTAAAAAATTGAATAATTCAATAGTTAACGGCTTGACAAATTCAGTTTTTGGAGAAAACTTGCTGTTTTCCTCAAGTCAATTGTTATATTAGGTTTATTCGAGAACAGATGCCCATAGTTTTCTCTGAGACGTTTTATCTTCCTATTTCTCTGGAAATCCATCAAATAAAACAAATATCTATATTTTTGTTCAGTCATATATTCATTAGTAATCAAATTGAACACGAAATAATAACAGTCAAGTATTATCCTCACGTTAAAAAATATATTCTGGAATACTGGGGTGGCCATCTATCCTATACTATTCGGTCTAAAATGGCCATATGTGTTGAGGTGAGATAGCCATGCTATTTTAATCAATGTGAGATCGATAAGTGTAGGAATCATAGGGGAGGA